>PVKH010019721.1:0-14778 GCA_004027955.1 Chaetophractus vellerosus | reverse complement strand
CTGGCTGATTAAATAGATATCCAGATGGTAGAGCCCCTCCTTGATTATACTCATCTTGTTGTGCCAGCAGTGAAATTAGATGTATCTCACCATGTTCCTGCTGTGTGACCTCGGGGTACATCTTCAGGAAGCAACTGACCTGGAAGCACCATGCTTTCTAGGTCCCACCCAGTCACCTTGAGCCATGAGGGCTTCAATAACTCTAGGCATGTCTGTAACCCATTTGTGGCATAGTGGTTGGGAAGCTATGAAATAGGGGAAGGACATTTTACCTGATTTACCAAAATGTTGTAGGTGAACATTTTTATTTTGAATGTCAATGCTGGCAAAATCAACTTTTATATTGTCTGTAGTAGAAGGCAGAGGTTAATTATAAAAAGTGTAAGACCTAGGTGCCTACCTCTATTTTGAATCTTATAGGAAGGGCTTTATCCATGTAAAATGTTTTCTAAGATAATTCAATTTTTATATGCAGAAGAAGGCATTTCCAAAAAGTAAAATGCTGTACTTTTTTTTTTTTTTAAGTTAGGCCAGTAAAAAGAATTTATTTGGGAAATGGAGGAAAGAATAGAGCTTGCTGAGAAATGGGAGAGAGAGACAGAAATACACACCAAGATTTGGTGCAGGCTCCTCTAGTCAGAGAGAGCAATCTCTGTTAGCATGTTTAGGGTCCTGCAATTTTGTGGTACCACAGCAAAATGCTGTACTTTTTATATTAAAATTGTCATAAGGACTTGCAAATCTTAGTGGGTGTTGAACTTATCAAAAGTATTAGCGAAATTTAGTCTGATTTTTACATGACTCCTAATCTCCTATATAGCAGTTTCTCAATAAAACCCTAGTGAATGTATAAAATAATACCTGAGATTTTATCCACAAATGCAAATGATATTGAAAACTTTTACTCTACTGGATGCAGATACAGGCAAGGCTCAGTAATTTAGGCCAATGACAAAAAAAGAGGATAGTCAGTTTGAATTACTATATAATCTTTTTGAGGTAATATATGTAAAAACTGATCTTGTTAAAGGTTTTGGAAACCTATAAAATGAAATTTAAAAATTAAGAGCACTATTATTATTAAATATATTCATAAATCAGGCACAGAAAATAGTAGAGTGGGTTTTACATCACTGTGTCAACTGTACTATTTTAAGCTCCTTGATTTAGTGAAAAGAGAAACCAACTTCTTCCCTTAAGCTGATCACATATTTTCTTACAATCTTGTTTACATATTAAGTTCCTTAACAAAATCCAATTAGAACCAATACTACGTGGCTTCAAGTACTTTTACCTGGTACTTGTTCAAATTGTCTTTGATTTTGAATCAATGGCAATCTAGAATAACAAATTTTTATTCTGTATTCAGAACCTTTCCAAAGCTTTGGCATTAGCAGTTTAATATTCTTCATTCAACTATACAATCAATTAAATTCATTGAACCTTTTCCTTCCCCAGAAAATTCAACCAGAGAAAGTGGTCTATCTAATTGCCTCAATTAGAACTACTGCATCTAGAAGGAGTAAGATGATTTCCCCTGTGCTTTGACTCAGCCAGTATGGCATGGAATTAATATCTCCATGCATACACAGTGGATTAGAATCCAGTAAATGTAAAGAAGAAAGAATTGGGAAAAGGAGGCTTTTCTGTGCAACATCGCCACAATGTTTATAATTTTTTCTTATTAAAAATTTTTGTTGTTATAACCAGAAGCTTTAAAAGTTAGCTATCTAGACATAATGACAACCTGAACATACGTTGGTATACATGTGAGTGCACATACACACACACTCAAGCAGCAGCCTTATTTCCTCTCCTTCCTCACTCTTCCCTGCCCCATCTTAACTCTGCTACAAAGCCGCATGTGCCGTAAAAATGCCCCCCAAAGATGTCCATGCCCTAATCCCTGGAGCCTGTGAAATATGCTACCCTACTTGACAAATGGGACTTTGCAGCTGTCATTAAGGTTAAGAACCTTGAGATGAGGAAATTATCCTGGTTTATATGGGTGTACTTAGTATAATCAGAAGAGACCTCAAAAGCAAGAAGCTTTTCTGGTTGTGGTCAGAGAGTGATGTGATGACAGAAGAAAGGTCAGAGAGAGGATGTGACATGAAAGGGACTACTGTGTGACATGAAAGGGACTGCCATGGCTGAATTTGAAGGTAGAGAGCAGGATTGTGGGTATCTGCGAGAAGTTGGAGATGGCCCTCAACTGAAAGCTAGCAAGGAAATGGGGACCTTAGTCCTACAATCCAAAGAAACTGAATTCTGTTGAAGATCCAAATGAGCAAGGAAACAGCTGTTCCCCTAGAGCTGTCAGAGAGAAATGTAGCTGGCCAGCACCTTGGTTTTGGCCCAGTGAGACCCACGTATGACATCTGATATCCAGAACTGTAAGATAATAAATTTGTATTGTTTAAGCCACTATGTTCACGGTTATTTGGTAAGGCAGCATTAGATACTAATACACTGATATACGTAAATGAAGAAACACTGCACGCTCCAAAACAAGGACAGCTCTGTGTGCAACCGCCCTATTTTGATGGCCAGGCATGAGTCATGCTCTAGTTATAATCCACAAATAAATGACCTATGGCCAGATCCTTTAAGGTCATTGCAGGTTATTTCAGAATGGCCCAATATAAAAGGAAGGGCTCTAGTGCTTTCACTGTGAGACTTTATGACACATGTTTAGCTCATCATTGCCTCTTGAATGCATGTGCCAGCTGATGAGGTTGTGCCATCACCAGACCACTTTGCTGGTCACTGAGGGGTGAATTTAGCTACAAATGTCTTGGCCTCCTTGCCTGCTTTGCTTCCAAAGGAGCTGGCTTCAGCATCCTGTTGCTTCTTCCATCTTACAAATACCAGAGTTTAGGATTCTAAGCAACATAAACCCAGACAGTACAAAAGACCCATTAGATCTCAACACTTCACCTTTCTGACCTAAGGAGAGGGAGAAAACCCAGATGTTATGAACACTCCTGTGATGCTCCAATAATCTGATGTCTCTGGAAAAAATGACGTCCACATGGTAGACACAGCGTGTGGTGAAGGTGAGGAGATGGGCTCTGGGGCCTGATGTCTAGGCTGGAATCCCAGCTCCTACTAGCTGACGGAAATTGAGCAAATTTTTAATTTCACTTTAAATTAAGAATGATTAATAGAATAACTAGCTCATAGGTTGTTGTGTAGATTAAATTATTTAATACATATAAAATAAAGTAGTGACTGGCACATGGCAAGTGCTCAATAGATGTCATCTATTTCTTACCAAATATTCAGTGAGTTGACTGGGTAGAGTCACATTTTCTGCTTTCTTGGAACAGCTTCTCTAATCATATTTATTACTAAAGAGTGCTGAAAACACTTCTCCACCATAGGGTGTGCATAAAGCCTAACTAGAGATGAACAACAAGTCCCTTACCCTAGAAGTAGCCTTTTTAACTTCTCAAGAACTCTGGGCTCCAAAGGAGATTGGAAATAAAGCATCCAGAGAGCAAAAATAAATCTTTTGGAAATTGCCTACTTCCCGCACAGTTCTCCTCACAGCTTTCTAGAAGTAGATCAGGCAAGTGGCAAACCATTGGAGTGAATGGAAGAGTGGGGGACTCTCTGTTTCAAATTGCCTCCTCATTATCCTGCCCTACTACCTGAAACTCTATCAATAGGTAGTCATTCCTTTATCAACAGAAGACATGAGAGGTTTCTAGGTACCTTACAAAGTAGACAGTTAGCTTTGTTTTGTGTGGTAGGGAGGAGGGAAAACAGGCAAAGAAGAATAGAAATAAATAGCTTGAAAATTATCAGTTAATATTTTAATACCAAAAGCTGCCAAGACATGGGAAAAGGCACCGTAGATTTTTTTAAATGTAGGTTTCATTTTTATCAAAGTTATTCGTGCATATCATTTAGAGGGCCACATGGTTAAGGAAGGCTTTTTACTTGGTACTATTAGCAAATTTCTCGCACCCATGAGGCAATCATTTTCATCTTATTAAATTGATTATTTTTGTATGTATTTCTATATTTTTAGATGACATGTTTATATTGCTACTTGTTGATTTTTCAATTTTAAGCCCTCTATTGTAGATGATAAAGATTTAGCTCTTTCTCACACCCTACCCTTTAGCCCCAGCATGCACAAGTACACATCCGTGTCCCCACCCTCCTAATGTATCTGTTTGCAAAATTGGGTAGATCGGAATTCATTATTACATTGTTATGATGCAGATGTTATTGACAGTGGAGCCATTTCATGAAGGCTTTCCTTCCTTCACATCTTTTTGTTTTCAAATTCTTTGAAATTCCAAGGAATTATCTTTTTATTTTCCGTTGTTTGTTTTTCTCTGTACCTATCACTAGTATATTAACTCTTCTCTGGCTGTGTAAATCTTCTTTCTATATGTTCTAACATTAAGTACAATAGATAGTATATCAATTTCACCTTTTTCTCATAATCACTCCCCAAGGCTTCTGATCAGCTGCATTCTAGCTTGGTTGACCTTGAGGCTTGCTACTTCACTGATACTTTGGGGATTTCTATCCCCTTCCATCTTATGCTGGATCCCTTGTATCTTAGATTTTGTTTCTTCTTTTTTTGGTTCATTTTTTTATATTTTCATGGAGAATATATTTTAGTGGTTTCTTCCTCATTCAGTCAGCCAACTTTTGCTACCTACCAAGTGCCATGCACTGTTCCAGAAAATTAGGGTAGAATGGGGACAAGCCTTCAAGGAATTGCATTTCAAAGAGCCACCAAGGTAAAGAAGAACCAAAACTTTCCTCATTCCTTTGGATCCTACATGCCAGGATCTCAATACTCCTTCTTCTGGTAGTAGAACCCTTTTCTCGGGGAATGCTGCCTTTCCAACTCCATGTGACCTCATGGTCATGTGACTTCAGCCTCTGGCTCAGGGATGAGCACACAACAAAAGCTGAGCTTTGTTCACAGATATTTTATGTACAGTCTGAGGTTACTGGGCACAAATAATATAAACCTATAGCTCTCTGTAGCCAAGCCTTCCTTCTTCCAGAGCATGGATAAAACTGTCTGCATATAGAGAGAATGAGGCTAGTGTACAGAAATATCAAAGTCTGTAGGGAGAAAGAGAGAGAAAGAATCTCAATATTATTTGAGTCTCCTGTACCCTTCAATGTTTTATCTCTGGAATTCTTAATTCTGCCAGACTCCAAATGCCCCATTTTGTTTAGCAACTTTGATTTGGATTCTGTCTCCTGAGTAATGACAGACAATAAAAGGGAAACCGGTTTTGCAGAAAAATCTTTAGTAATATCCCTTCCTGAGGCCTGAGATCTTCATGACAATCCTATGTACTGATTTTTAGCCTCTCCAAGAAAGCATATGGAATTGAGTAAGATACTCCAAGGTCTCTGAGCCTCTTCCAAATGACAAGCCACATATCAGCAATAAAGAAGTAGAAGAGATTTTTCTGTAAATGTGCAACTGCTCTAATAAAAATTTATTTTAACATTCAAAAAAGAAGTAGAAGAGAAGAATATGTAATATCAGCAAATGACTGTTAAAAGAATATCTTCATCTGGATGTAAGTTCCTTAAGAGCAGGGACTTGTCTAAATTTAAGCACTAGGAGTGCTCAGAAAAATAGTTGTTAAATGAATGAGTGCATGAATGGACTTTTAATAGATGAAAGATTAAGAGAAAAGTTGCCATCATTGTCTTCAATAAGGAAAAAACTGAAGATTGTAATTGGATGATCACCACGGGTCCTTAATTTAATGTGAGTAAAGCAATAAAAGAAGCAAACGACCCCTTCCTGCATCTCCCCAACACCACCAGAATGACTGCTGATTGTTTCAGACAAACTCTCAAGGGATTAGTGAATCATGTCTTTAGGCAGAAGGACTGGGATGATCCCTACCTCATTGCAATGAAAGGGAACACAGCATAGTCCCTCCCAAGGAAAGAAGACAGTGTTAATTTTGGGAGTTCCTGAAAAGAAAAATATTTGCTTAACACTTTTATGTACTATCAGGTTTATCTTTGCTATTCAGCTACTTCCAGGGTCCTGCAGTGAATAGGCTATTTGGAAGTACTAAATCTATGGTAGCAGTTATTTACTCAGATTTTTAGAGTTATATGAACAACTGAGACTTTAGAGAACAGGGCAAAGCTTGAATGGGGCAAGCATTCTTTTCTAGTTATCCAATATAACGCTTTACAGCTGAGGGGGAAAAAAGCTCCACTAGGAAGTTGAGAGTGTACTTTCCAAAATCTCATACGAGCTTCTCCTTGAAAGGTGACTAGCTACCTTCTGATTTGGTGGCATTTTTCCTTGGACATACCACCTCTAATAGCAACTTCTTTGGCATAGATACAAGGTACACCAAGACAAACACGCATCCTCTCGTGGTGAGGAACAAACCCAGCAAATCAGGTTAAAGTGTTTGTCTCCCTGCCATTCTTCCTGTGAAATCCAATCATTGGTACAGAGAGCTTGTAATAAACAGAATATAGTGAATGGTGATGTCAATCCGTAAGATCTGTAGGTTCATGTTTCTCCTTTTGCTCTACAGAAAATCGACATTTCCCATGATTATTTATTCGTGATGAAATGAGTTAATTCTGAGGTAGTTATTTTTTTGTTTTTGGTTCTGTTCTGTGTTGAAGCCAGATGTGGCCTTACATTCACTTTCAATTCTACTATTCTTTTTCTTCGTAGAACTTCTTCTGACCCTTATGTTTTCATATGTTCATTTTTCCACCCCTCACCTCATATTTGAAAGTAAAATCCCTCATTTCTAGCTTATACAATAGTGTAACCGTGTTCCTAGAACAAATAATAGATACTCAATAAATATTCAGTGAATGAAATATGGCCTTACCAGTGTGGTAGCAGTTTTCACTTTCCTTTCTATCTCTATCTAACTTCAGTTCTTGAGGTGGAAGGGAAATGAATACAATGTGATTCTCTCCCTTAAAGATTGAAAATTCACCTCAGATAATCTTACCTGAGGGATTGACATTTGAGAAAACGTTCTATGCCAATAATGAGATACCTGTCAAAGGAAGATTGCTGATAAAGGTGGCTATAATTCTAGTTTGTAACTATTTTGATAATACATTAATAGCTGGGTTTTCACTTTCTTATTTTCAAAACACTCACGCACAGGGATTAACATGAGTGGCCAAGTCAATATGCATGTTAAAACTAGCAGGTTAAGAAGTTATGCAATAACAAATAGATGACGGTATACAATATGAAAATTCATGCTTAAATAAATTAAAGGTTAGGGTTATTTTGGACAGAGTAAACAAATAACGTCATGCAGAATAGCCCACTGAAAGCAGACACCTCTTAAAATATACAGTGGAAATAGAGATCATGTTTCACGAGGTTGTTTCTAAGTATTATGGGTCAGTATGACCTACGTTAATTTGATGTAGGTTATTGCTTTCCTTCAGTCTAATTTCCAACTAGTTTGTGGGGTGGTTAAAATATCAGTCTTATCATATGGCAAAATAGCAGAGGGTTAGAAAGACCTTGGTTTGTGTATTAGTTTCCTATTGCTGATATTACAAATTCAACAAATTACCACAAGTTTAATGGTTTAAAACAATGCAAATTCTGGAGATCAGAAGTCTGAAATGTGTCAATAAGGCTAAAATCTCAGGTCTCAGCAGGGCTATATTCCTTCTGGGGGCTCAAAAGGAAAATCTGCTCCTTTCCTTTTCCAGCTTCCAGTGGCTACCTTTATTCTTTGACTCTTGGCCCTTTATTCCATGCTCAAAGAACATCACTCCAACCTCTGCTTCCATCATCGCATCTACTCTCTGACGCTGACCCTCCTACTTCCTTCTTATAAGGACATTTGTGATTACATTGGGCCAATCCAGATAATCTGGTACACTCTTTCTGTCTCAAAATCCTTAACTAATCACATCTGCGAATTCCCTTTTGCCATGTAAGGTAACATATTTACAGGTCCTGGGGAGTAAGATATGGGCATCTTTTTTAGGGGGGTCATGATTTTGTCTACCACAGTTTATGTACCCCGTTTGCCAATTATAAAGTGAAGCTTGATCTCTCTGATCCTCTTTTTTACCTCTGGAATATGAATTATTGTGTTATTGTGTCTCAGTGTTATAAAGGAGACAATGAGTATAAAGTAATACATTCATTGTATTTATGTATTTAAATACATATTAAATATGCAAATTATTTATTTATGTATTTATTGGAAAAATAAATAGCTAGTGTTTATTATGATTCTCCTTATATTTGGTATATCTGACAGACAGGATTTTCCATTGGCTTTGATCTTAGAGACATAGACCTTGGCAGTACAGAATCTTCAAATTTTTGTTTCCTCAATTGCTAAGGTCTTGTGTTTTCCATTTCTACAACAAAATAATATGACCTGAAAGGGCAATAATGAGACCTCTGGAGGGAAGTAGAAAGAAAGAAGGACTATTTTATGGAAGTCTTGGCTGCAAGGGTTCTTAACCAGGCCACACTGCTTCAGGCATTGTCCCAACAGTGGCCATGAGCACTCACTGGCTGGGAACGTTTGCAGGCTGCCCTTCCATGTGCTGCACTGGCATTCGGCTCATTGGGTAGTGAGTGAGGAATACATGTGCACACACAGTGGACTAATACACCCACAACATATGCAATTTCAAAAGAAAGCACATATGAACAAAGTAATGTGTGTGGCAGCATTAAATAGGGTATGTGTATAATCCAGGAATAAGTTTCTTCCAAATTACTCAAAGAAAACTCCATTGTATTGATGTGTAAAAATATTTGCATAGGAATTATCAAACTAGCACTTTTGATTTTTTTCCCAGAGGTTATGTAATAATTCTTGCATATGCATAAGACTGTTTTTAGCAGTGTGTACTATTAGGAAATTTATCTTTATATCTAATTTAATCCCACTTTTTTTGGAAAGAGAAAAAAACCAGTTACACTTCTTTGCGTAAGATAGTCAAACACTTAAAGATTTTTATAAAAGCCATACCAAGATTTATAGTAATAAAGCAATCCAGTTGCTTGGTAACCATCTGTTGGTTGTATCTTCATTTATATCTTAATCATGCTTAACTCCATGCAGTCCAAAGATATTTGTTCATCTTTTGACTTTTTAATAAATTGATTTGTTTTTATATGAGTTTGAGGAAATTAGCAAATAAATAACAAATCACTCAGCAAAATACATATTAAGTATCTATTATGGTCAGAAAAAGACATTTTTATTGGTGATGGAACAATGAATATAAATCCTTACTCTTGTGGTGTTTACAAGTAGGAGATTATAGACAATGAACACATAAACAATACGCTTGTTGAGCTACAGGAATGAAATGTATGATGAAGAAAAATAATGAGTGAAAATAAAGCAGCATAAGGGGAGAGAAATAGTGGAAGGTGGTATTTTAGATTGAGAATGAAAAAGCAAGTTGCCGGTTGCTATCAGCTGGGAGATGGCCACAGTGTCTTCCTGTTGTACACAGACAATTTCATAGAAAACTAACATCAGACAAGCTCACTCTTGTGACTATATTAGAATAAGACAAAAACAAGATCAAATAGCAATCATGTCTGCATACAGACAAAAACAAGAAAACTGTGCAAATCACCAAACATCCCACTTTTCCAGCTAACATAAGCCCCTGCTGCTTCTTTACCAATTACATCTTTTGCTTCACTCCATTCTTCCTAGATAAAAATTATTAAGCTAATCAATCATAGAATGGAACCATTTTCTGACAGTCTCTAATCCAGTGTAAAACTGTGTTTCACTGAATCCTCTGCAAAATTACCCAGCACAAACCTGAACCCTACGACAAGCTTCTTCCAACCTCCCCTTACTGGTACAGGATGTGCTGCCTCCCTCATTAAAATGAGCTTACAAACCCAAAAGTGACTGTAGGTATACCTGTGGTGGTCTTTGGCTGGAAGACATTAACAAGAGACTTCACCTCTGAGTAATTGAGATCTGAGCAAACACCTGAATAAAGAAAGAAACATCTGTCTCTGTGAGGAAATGGGAACGGCCAATACAAAGATTCAAAGATCACACCTACCTCCGGGTACATTCAAGAGAGACAATGATGCAGAGATAGTTGGATCCAAATATGTGCAAAAAAGAGAGGTGGAAAATTAGTTCAGGTTCAGCTTAATTATTTTTAATCTTTTCCTTTTTCCTAATTCTCTGGATTGAATGGAGATTGATCCATTAATGTTATGGCATTGCCTTTCTGAGTGAACATCAAAACTATCCAGGTGCTTGTTAAAAATGCACATTCCTGAGCTGCAACTCAGACCTACTCAGTCAGAATCTCTGAGAGTGGAACCCTGGAAGGGAAATTTTTAATGAATTCCCAAGTGGATTGTCATGTGCATTAAGTTAGAGAACAGTGGGCTCTCCCTACATTCTCACCATGCCGTGGTTTATGTAGAGTAAAATGACCATAGCCTTTACTCCTTTTCCCCCAAAACAAGAGTGGAAACTGATCATCCTCCACATGTACATATGAGCTCCCCCTTCCTTCCACCACTACAACCCCATCATCTATCTCCTTTCTCAGCCACATGCAAGGGTCACACATACCCAAGGCCAAAGGATCTGTTACTGAGGCTGTTCTTCCTTTGACTCTGTCCCCAAGATATTCAAATAATCACACTCCTATTCGTTCAACAAATATTTATTGAGTCCTTTTAAATGTGAAAATCCCTGCTATAGATCCCACTGAGTGGTACAAACTAAAATAAGATCAGATCATTATTGACCTTAAATTCTATGAAGAAGGCAATGCATATATACACAAAGATATGAACATACACACATATACATATGTGCACACACCTAAACACACATATATATGTATACGCATAGCAATAAGTAATATATGCTGTTTCTAGAGAATGGTATGAACACAGTCCTATGATAGAAAAAAGGAAATCATTTATGTTATGAAGGTAAGAATTATTTTGCTAGATAGTTATGGATGCAGAAGAAATTTTTGTGTGTGGCTTCAAATGTATTCAGTCTTTGAGGCAGGAAAATGTATCAGAGGTGAATGAAAAATATGATTTGACATACATGTGGTAGGAAAGTGTACTAGATAATTTTGGAACAGTAGCTGGACCTCTATTGTTGAGGACCCAGAATATATCACTGGGCAAGTTTGTGTAGTTTAAATTAGCTTCTAAGAAATCTTAAGCCTCCTTAATTCTTTGATAATCTAATGGCATTAATAAAAACAATTGAATTCAGGGCATTACGATGAGCTCTCTCAGAAGGGTGGCTAAACAAAGACAGTATTCAGATATTTGGCATTATCATTCTTGGCCATCCATCTCTCTATAAATATCTATACATACCTACATTTTGATAAAATAATGCATAGTATTTTTTCTAAAGATGTCTTGTTATCGAAATGAAAACATCTTTCAGGTGTTGTGTCACAATCAGAAGTCCCTACTTTAGGTTAGGAAAACATGATTCAAACCATGGCTTACAGAAATTTTGCAACATATTGTCAACAAAGAAATCTAGCAGCCAAAGCAGTGAAAGAGAGACTTTTTATCCTCTTGATGAGACCTCGCAAACTCTCTTTTCACTACTGATAGGAAAGTACGCTCCACTAGTGGATTCTTCTGATTTGAGAAGAAATCTAGGCTGATAAGTGGTTGAGAACATTCTTGTGCAAAGTGATTTTTGAACAACTATAACAATAAAAGCTTCTATTATTTATTGGTGTGTATTGTGTGTAAGACAGTATAGTGAGACATATTATTACATTTCATCTTCACAATAACCCTATGTTGCAAAGGAAGTTGAGGTTTGGAAAGTGTTGCGGGTTGGGAAGAAGACTTGGGCTATAGTTCAGCATGCAGAATGTTTATTAAGGAGTGTCCTTGGGATATTACCAGTTGCAGGGAGGAGAAGGGGAAAGTAGTGGGCAGAAAAAGAGGGAAAAATTGAGCCACGATGCAGGCACAATGACAGCCTCCACCAACCACGGTTCACTCTGAAGCTACAATGGCTCTTCAGAGTTATTCCAAGTTGCCTGAGTATGACCAGGTCTTTATACACTGGCATCAATCAGTCACTGGATGTGGATTACTCTGGGAAAAGGTAGGAAGTGCCGAGGGAAGAAATTTTATTTAATGAAATGAGACCTTAGGAAGAAGTAGGATGAGTAACCATCTGTACCACCCACTTCATGGTGAAGAACACAAATGTTCGGAACCTGGAGGACTAGTGTTCAAATGTAATCATTCTCTCCTTTGGTTGCTCTCATTCAGGCTAAAGTTTTTAAATGTCAAAGTGTTAACAAATGCCTATCCTCAAAGATAGAATTAAGCTGGTGGATCTGGCCACTACAACATCTTCAGCTTCACAGAGAGAAAACGTCACTGAGGAGTAGGGAATCTGTTTTTCCTAACAAAAGAAGGGCAAGATGCAGTGGCATGGAAGGGAATGAACGCTCTTCTGATAGTGCTTTTGGAAGGATTTTATTTGAGCTGCAAAGACAAACCAACCCACAATCTGAATATGTTTTTCTTCTGCCTGCCCACCCCCACCTATCCCTCTCCTCTTTTCTCCTAAACAATTACAACAATTTTATTTATTGTTTAAAAGGTTTGGACTGTGTTTAAGAAACTTCAAATTGCTTCCATTAGTTTCAGAAAGTAACGGTATAAAGACCTGAATGGTCACCACCCAGCTTTATAAAATCTTAACATTTTGCCATATTTTCTTCAGATTTTTAAAATAGAAATTGACGCTAACTGCATATCTCTTCCTTATCTCATTATCCCCTTTGCTTCCACCAAAGTATACTTTATTCTGAATTTGGTAGTTATCGCTCCAATGCACATTGTTATCCAACATAGTATTTAGCATCTTTTTTCATGTTTTGAAAAATTACAAAAACATTGTTATGTTGTACATAATATTCTACAGATTGTTTTCCCCAAATTGTAATTTTTTTTAGCTTTATTGAAATATAAATTGCATATAATAAAGACCATTTATTTCAAGTGGTTCTATTTGGTGAGTTTGGTAATTTTATAAATCATGTAACCTCCACCACAAGATATAGAACAGTTCCTTCACCCTAAAAAGTTTCCTTGTTCCCCTTGCCAGTGAATCACCTCCTCCTAAACCTCTCCCAATTTTCCCTTGTGAACGCTAGGTAAAGGCCGAAGGAAAGAGTTGGCAGATGGGTACAAACTCCATATGTGTCAGGGAAACATATCAAACTCACACTATAGTATTAAGTCCAGTTGTTTTCTTTTCAGCCACTTCTATGGCAGTCATCTGCTCTTCTCACTGCCATGTCAAAGGTCAAACATCTCACTTCTATCCTGTCTCTCCTCAGAAGGACCTGCCACTCTTAGATTTCAGCTCACCAGATTGTATTGTAACCTCAATTTTCTAATGGACTCCAAAGCTTGTGTTGTGTAGACTCTCTCACTTGTTCCCATTGTTAGAATTGGGGCAATGTTCTTTTGTGGCTTTCACCATCCAAAGAGGAAACTGAAGTCTCTTTAAATGGGTGACAATGGGTATCTAACACTTTGGTGCATACATCCCTTGTATATATTTGGTGTAACAGTTTTATTTTAAAGTGCCAATATTTACAGCTACCCAGTATTTTATCCTTTTCAACTATTTAACTTCTATTGAAATAGTTTAGATCTCAACTTAAAAATGTGGTACACTTTCCAAAATTCTCCAAAGGGGTAAGTGGATAAAAAGTTTGGAAGACCACTATTTTATATCATATAGGACCCCCAGCATGCTAATCATACTACAGAGTCTAGTAGGAAAGAAGTTACAATATAGTGTCATACATTTTATAAGAGAAGTATGTGCAGGGGATTATGGGAGAACAGTGTAGTAACATCTGTGTTAATTTTCTGTACTGTTTCTTAGAAAATAATTCTTTTCTGAAGTTCTAGATGAGGGGAAATCAAACTTTTCTGGCATGGACCAGATAGTTATTTTAGGTTTTGCAAGCCATGTGGTCTCGGCCGCAACAATTCACCCCTGTCATTATCCTGGGAAAACAGCCATTGATGATAAGAAAGTGAATGGGTACACTATGTTCCAATAAAACTTTATTTACAAAAATAAGTAGCAGGCAAGATTTGGCCCACAGCCATAGTTTACAGAATCTGGATTGTGGCCAATTATGTATTCATCTAAAACCATTTAGTACCTAGTAAGTTCCAGAAATTGTCAATGGTGTCGACTAGGTAGAGATGAGGAATGCAAGTATTCTGTCAAGAAATCCACAGATCAGAAGAGAAGAATAATGTAAATAATTACAATGAAATGTGGTAAATGCTATGATGTATGTAGATAACAATGTTATTAGAGAAGGGAGGGTGGCTAACTTACCTACATGAAAAGGAAATATTTCACTTGCCTTCCCAATTCTGGTCTTATATAGCCACGTAAAAATGACAGACATCTAGAGATTAGTAGGGACATTTGTGCTCATTAAGTCTTACTCCTCCTTACACATATGAAGAAACTAAAGCCTGGACAGGCAAGTATATTATTATTATTATTTGTTCTAGTCAGGGTTCTCTCGGGAAACAGAATCAACACGAGATCTCTGTTAAAAATATAAGATTTTATAAGAGTCTCTCACGTGACCGTGGGGATACACAAGTCCAGGTTCCGCCGGCAGGCTGCAAGCCAGGGGCTCCGATGAAAGACTGATGAAGGGTCCTCGATGAGTTTACTCCGATGAAAGACTGATGAAGGG
>PVKH010019720.1:0-14776 GCA_004027955.1 Chaetophractus vellerosus | reverse complement strand
CTGGCTTTTTAGCTACAACTTCAGGTCAGGGAAAACAAAAAAGCTGCAAGGTAACAGGAAGGCACAAGCACCCATGTGTTCTAGAATATTCTTGGGGTGGAAGAGGAGGGAAAGGGATACTTTTGGTTCAGCACTACAGTCAAGTTATTTTTGCCATTGTCGAAGAGGGAAAAAAGTATAAAATAAAGGTGTACAGAAACACAGCAAGTGCGTCATACTTGTCGAGGACAAAATACACTCCAACCAGGCATTGAACTGAGAGCTGCCAAAGAGCGCCATCTCCTGGAAGACCAAGGAAGTGCACATAAGAAAATAAAAAGCCGATGATGTAACCCTGGACGACTTGATCATGGCTAAAGATGACCTCTCTGGTGCTGACATCAAGGCAATCTGTACAGAAGCAGGTCTGATGGCCTTGAGAGAACGTAGAATGAAAGTAACAAATGAAGACTTCAAAAAGTCTAAAGAAAATGTTCTTTATAAAAAACAAGAAGGTACCCCTGAGGGGCTCTATCTCTAAGTGAACCACATGCCTTCAAAAAAATGGTTGGGCATTTTCCCAGTCCCTCAGAGGATGAGGTTGGGGAAGTTGCCTGGGAAATACATACTCCTGTTGATTTTTTTGGACAACAACAACAAAAAAAAAAAAAAGAAAATAAAAAATAAGTAGGAGAGGCTTTTCCTGGCCTCTATAGTCTCCCTGCCTAAGGCCCCAGAAGCAACTCTACAACCAATTACTGGATCCACTGCCCAGTTCTGAGCAACCAGCAGGACAATCCCAACAATACAAGGTGAGCCCCAAATCAAAGAGAAGTGGTAACGCACAGCTTCCTGCCACTAAATCCCTATAAAAGAGAAAGAGATTGAGCATCTGAGTAAACTACATCCTAACCAGATGCCTAAACACTAGCAAAAAATTACAAGCCATACAGGAAAATAGAAGACATGGCCCAAGAAATCCCTATAAAAGAGAAAGAGATTGAGCATCTGAGTAAACTACATCCTAACCAGATGCCTAAACACTAGCAAAAAATTACAAGCCATACAGGAAAATAGAAGACATGGCCCAAGAAAAGGAATACATTGAAGTCCCAGAAGAGATGCAAAATTTGAGAGAACTAATCAGCAAGATGAGGACAACTTTCCAAAATCAAATTAATGAGTTGAAAGACAATATAGTTAAAGAGATAAATGACATTGAACGAATGCAAAGAAGAATTTTAAATCCCAAACAGAAAAGTAATAGAGCTCATGGGAATGAAAGACACAATGGGTGAAATCAAAAACACATTTGAGGCATATAACAGCAGACTTGAAATGAAAGAAAGAATAAGTGACACTGAAGACAGAACAGCTAAAATTGAAGAGAGAAAAGAGTGGAAAAAGTTGAGCAGGGGCTCAGAGAGTTGAATGACAACACAAAACGCAACAAGATACGTGTCATGGGAGTTCCAGAAGGAGAGGAGAAGGGAAAAGGGGCAGAAAGAGTATTTGAGGAAATAATAGCTGAAAATTTCCCAACTCTCATGAAAGAAATGAACTTACATGTCCAAGAAGCATACTGTACCCAAATCAGAATAAATCCAAATAGACCTACAGCAAGACACATACTACTTACAATGTCAAATGTCAAAGATAAAGAGAAAATTCTCAGAGCAGCAAGAAAGAAGCAAACGATCACATACAAGGGACGTCCAGTAAGACTTAGCGCAGATTTCTCTTCAGAAACCATGGAGGTGAGAAGACAGTGGTATGATACAATTAGGAAACTGAAAGAGAAAACCTGCCAGCCGAGAATTCTTTATCCAGAAAAACTGTCCTATAAATATGAAGGTGAGTATAAAATATTCAAAAACAAACAGAAACTAAGAGAGTTTGCAAAAAAAGAATCCACCTTTGCAGGAAATATTAAAAGAATATAAAATAGTGTGGTCCTTTTGAAAAACAGTTTAGTGGTTCCTCAAAAAGTTAACCATAGAAATACCACTTGCCCCAGCAGTTCTACTCATATTTCATTACCCACTTAATTCCAATACCCAAAAGAATTGAAAACAGGCACTCAAACAAATACTTGTACACCTGTGTTCATAGCAGCATGATTCACAATAGCCAAAAGATGGAAACAACTCAAATGTATCAACAGATGAATGGATAAACAAAACGTGATATGTACATACAATGGAATTTTTTTCATCCATAGAAAGGAATAAAGTTCGGATACGTGCTGCAATATGGTTGAACCTTGAAAATATTGTGCTAAGTGAAATAGCCAACGCAAAAAGCTCATGTGTTATATGATTTCAAATGTTATATGAGTTATCTAGAATAGACAAATTCATAGAGACAGAAAGTAAAATATATATTACCAGAGGCTGGGGGAAAGGAGAAATTGGGAGTTATTTTTCAATAGGTACAGAGTTTCTGTTTGTAGTGATGAAAAAGGTTTTGGAAATAAATAATGGTGAAAGTTGCACAATGTCCATGTAATCAAAGCCCCTGAAATGTACACTTAAAAATGGTTAAAATGGCAAATTTCATGTTCTATATCTATATATATAGTACATAGATTCACAATAAAAAATTTTTTTCTAGAAAGAAATGATTCTTTTAGCAAAATTTAAAAACAAACCCATGCAACCCAAAAGACCATGGAACAACGTCTTTAAAGTAATGAAAGAAAAAGTCGTGTCAATATTATACCTATACCTAATTGGTATAGTTATTCCTTAGCTGATGAACTTTCAAAGAACAAAGGTGAAATAAAGACTTTTTCAGCTATATACAAGCTGAAAGCTTTCTAACTTACAAAATCATCTTTTCATCGCCCGGCAATTCTGGAAGAAAGCGTGGCTGTTTACCTAATGCATGTAAAGTTTCCACACAGTACTTGGCACATAGAAAGCACTTAGTGTTAGTTGGTAGTGTTATTCGGGGTGGTTGTATTACTCTCTTAACTAAGCTCTCTTAATTGTTTCACTTAACTGTCTTGCTTGGCTTGGATAACCTACACGCTTCGTTACCTTGGTAAAACATGACCAGTAGTAAAGTGAATGCCGAAAAACATGGCTAGCGGGCTATTTTCTGGTATAGGACCTTCTGTTTCCACCAAGTTATTTGCCTATCAAGACTCAGTTTTGTTTGTTCCTAACACTTTTAACAGAATTTGTATTCACTGTCATTACTCAGTAAAATATTATATAAACTGATGAAATGTGAGTGTTTAATGAGTTATATTGAGCTGCCCTGGCACCAAGTGATTAATACCAAGTGCCAACTAACAATGCATTTGGAGAAAGACCTAGATCAAAAGGGGGAAATATTAAATGCAAATGAGTTTTTATGGCTAAGAGAGTCAGGAAGTCATTCTAGAGGTTACACTTATGCACATCTCAGGAGGATCTCATTGTCTGCCACAGTAAACAGTGCCTCAAATAGGGGTGCTCCAGGGGGATCTAGATACATCTAGACACTATGGGTAGGGCAGACAACCCCGGGAAATTAGCACCTTGTCAGTGGGCCTTACCTTGGAATATATGATAACCCATCTCCGTCAATGTATCAGAGTTAGACTCATTTATAATTTTCCTATACATTGTTCTTCTATCCCATTTATTTGAACCTATAATTAGCACTATACCCATTAAATATATGTCCCAGAGACTTAAATCTTCTGGCTGTTCATATGCCGGGTGAGACTTGAATCTCAACAGAGTAGCAACCAATACCTACTCTACAGTTCATCAGACTTACCCAAGACAACTAACAAGAGGATGATGATGGACAACGCCCAACTCAAGAAGCAAAGACTATCTTCAGCTGTAAGCAAGACAGCTCCATCCATCTGCCCCATGGGATCTGAGCCCCCTCTCAATCAGAAGCAGAGTTGGCATCACCATCCCAAAATCCTCAAGATAGAGGAACGAACATATGTAAGGGGGGAATGGAACTATGGACTAAAGTAGATATTATTATTCTAGTAATGGAAGATATAAAGTCAGTGTTTACCAGAGGTTCTGAGGGGAGGGAGAGGGAACAGTAGGTGTAACATGGGCATTTTTGAGACATTGGAATCGTTCTGCATGATATTACAATGACAGACACCAGCCTTTATACATTTAGTCAAAACCTATAAAATTGTGTGGTGCAAAGTGTAAAACATAATGTAAACTATAGACCATGGTTAGCGTCCATCAGTTGTAACAAATGTACTACACTAATGAAAGATGTTGTTAACGGGAAGTTGTGGGGAGGGAGGGGGTGGGGTATATGGGAATCCTCTATATTTTCAATGTAACATTTATATAATCTAATGCTCCTTTAAAAATAAAAAATTTTTATTTTTATTTTTATTTTTATTTAATTTTATTTTGCAAGCCCTGAGAGCAGGGCAAGGCTGCCCGCGAACAAGCAAGGCTGCCACGCGGTGAGCTGACTCGGCGGGTCGCCGCAACGGAGGGGTGGGGGAGACAAGCAGACACAGAAGAATGCAAAAATGAACACAGCAAGAACAAGCAGAAAGGGGGGGATATATAATAAATAAATAAAAATAAATCTTTAAAAAAATTGTCATCAAATTAGATATGGGAATGAAAAATGTAAAAGATTAAAGGAAGATAAAACTAAAAAATCTAGAAGGAATATGCACTCAGGGTGCTTCATAGGAATCTTCAAGTTTTCACTTGGTTTTTAAAGAAACTGAAACTGAAATTCATAATCTATGATTTATGGATCTAGTTCTATAAGAAAGACGCTAGAATATCAATGAGTAGACCCATGCTCAAAAGTTTTGACCCTACTTTAAATATTAGTAAATAAGTGTATCTTTTTAAAAAATATATTTTTATCACAGTGGCTGTGAATTTACAAAACAGTCATACACATGTGTAGAATTCCCATACAACACCCCTTCACCAACACACCACACTTTGGTGGAATATTTATTACAGATTATGAGATAATACCATCACTATTACCACCATAGCATTGAAAGTATCTTTTTTAATGAATCAATTTTATTGGTATATATTAATAAAGCATACAATCCATCCAAAGTGTATTATCAGTTGTATTTAATATAATCACATAATTGTACCTTCATCACTTTAATCATTAGAGCATTTTCATTATTCCAATAATAATAATAAACAAACAAAAAATCAATCTCCCTGTGCTTCCCTTGTCATATGTAGCTACTATTCTATTTCCATCTCTCTAGTTTATTTGTATTTATATTTTGTAAAAACAGTCATATATGCAATATTACCCACGTTCATATTTCACATGAGGTTTCACTCAGGTTACCTTTTTTTTAGCTTTCCTTCTAGTAATATACATATCCTTAGACTTTCCTGTTCTACCACTGTCATAACCACATAATAGCTCTGCTAGTTACAAACACTATGATGTGCGCTCACCATATCTACTCATTTCCAAACATTTACAAACAACCTTTTTTACCAACTTTGCACAGATTAAACCTCAGTTTTCCATTCTCTAATCTCATTCTATTTTCTGGTGACCTATATTCTAGTTATTAACTCCATGAGTTTACACAATATATTTAGTTCATAACAGTGCAGTCATACAGCAATTGTCCTTTTGTGTCTGACTTGCTTCATTCAACATAATGTCCTCTAGGATCATCCTTGTCATATGCTTCAGGACTTCATTTCTTCTTACAGCTGCATAATATTCTGTCATATGTATACACCATAATTTGTTTATCCATTCATTGGTCGATGGACACCTGGGTTGTTTCCATCTTTTGGTGATTGTGAATAATGTCACTGTGAACATCGGGGTGCTGATGTCTGTTTGTGTCACTGCTCTCAGTTCTGGGAATATAACTAGTAGTGGTATTGCCTGGTCACATGGCAAATCTATAATGTATCTTTATATATTAAATTAAAATATAGTGTTTGTTATTTTTGATCTCTTCATTAACTTGGTGATTTATTAATCAACTACTATTCCTTCAATTTCCTCATCCATAAAGTGAGAGAATTTATATGGAATTTTTTCTTATAGCATTAAAATGTTACGAAACTAAGGATCATTTTCTCCCACATTCTAATACTCAGTAACTGACCAGTTCTATTTTAAATGAGCAGATAAAGTCCTTGTTCTGAAACCTAAAAATATTTCAATGCCTAACATATTAATTTTAGGGAGTTATTCCTTGTTAGTGTTACAGTTATTCCTTTTTGTTAGCGTTACATAGAACACCTATGTTTCCTCAATTCAAAATCCCTGGTCACCTGCTACACTGTGTTTTGTACTTTAAAATTATGCATCCAAATTGTGATTGGTTATTCTTATTAACCTAGTTTTGAGGCAAATATATATACTCTTTAAGTGCAACATCATATTTTTAATTTGTTTCTGACATCTTCAAATTTTACATCCAAAACATTTTCCCTTCAGCAACAACATTTGTTAGCTAGACTTATGTAATAATCTTAATAAAGGATATTCTACATGCAGGTAATTATATCCGTTGATGCCTGCATTTGCAAGCTGCTTTGTTGTCATTGTCTAGCGATACATGACCAAAGAACTTGATGATTTGGGGTTTTCATTTTATTAAATTAAGAAGTTTTTAAAAATAGTGTTGTTTTGCAAATGGTTCTTAAGAGTAATGCTGTTCAAGGCTGCATAATCATTAGATAATTAACCTGCCAGGATTAAGTACACTCAACTTTGCCTCAGGATGCTTAACTCTCAAATAAGGTCAATTATCTGGCGATAATAACTGCCTTGTCAAGAGTTACCACTTAATTCCACAGTGAAACATCGTGTCACCCATACAATGCTCTTTAAAATAGTTTAAATAATAAAATCCTGCTTGAAATCGAGCAGAAGAATTCAGTTTAATTTTTTCATTTGGATTCATTGACCTAGTATTTTGAATCTCATCGATGATTTCAACTTATAAAGATAATGTATAGCTCTGTCTATTCAGTTCTTTTGATGGCAAAATTCCCACCTTGGACATTTTCTTCTAGGAAAACCCATTTTAAATCTATTAACCTCACAAAGGATTCAGTGTATTAAAAATTTCTAGTACAGACAAAGAAAATTGAAATTATTCTTTCTTTCCTAAGGCAATATAACTTTTAAAAGAAATATCTAGTTTATCAAGAAATGAATTACAAAACAGTGGGCAAAATTCTGGAGTTTGTTGGTGTGGCTGTTTTTGTTGTTGAGTAGCTCTTCAATCACATTAGGACAGTGATTTGGTGGTACAGTTAAAAACAGGATACTACTTGACAGATCGGGACATTTTAAAGTAAAATTGGCTTTAGGTCTTTGAAGCCATGTTTTCTAATTTATAGAATTATAAATTGATGTTAACATTCGCCTTGGAAAGGTGTTATAATTTTCATTCAGAAATAGGACATTTCATAGGATTTGTGTTTGTTATTTTCAGGACCAAATGGATATGGTATTTCCATTAAATTACTGCTTTTATTGTTAAATTATTGTTCCTTTTGAGCTAAAATGAATAATTCATTTTGAAATGCAATGTATAGTTTCAATTTTTGACCTGACTAAAACTAAATATTAAATATGGAGGTGTTAGTTAATAGAATGGGTATTCGTACAAATTTTTTCAACCTAAGTTAGAATGCTTAATTTGATAAATAGAATTCTTTTATTCCAGCACCAAGCCAACTTAGATTGATAGTTTGTGGAAAGATAATTTCTTACAACATGAGGAAAAATAGATCTTCTTTCTCTCAACATGGTATTAATGCAAAAGTGACTTCTTAACTTCTTGCCACCTCCAGGAGGGGAATTCTGGTGAGAAGGTGAATTTAATTTACCCCTTCATAATCAAGCTTCTCATCCATTATACTGAAGTCAGAGTTTCTCTTTCTTGTTTTATGGAACCCAGAAATATACCACAAGGAATACTGAAAAATAAATTACCAGAGTTGTGCTTGTTGCTGAGAACATTTAGGCTGCTACAAAATGGTTTTTAAAAAATGAAATGGGCTACCAAGAAATATTAGCACAACAGGATGGAATTTAATTCAGGATTGACTTACGTATGTGTTCTTCATTATTACTATTTTTTAAGTAACAAGTGGAAGATGCTGAAGATTTATGAGACTGACTTCTTTAAAATGTGATTTTAATTTATTAATAATTACTGTGGCACGGGCATGATAAGATGTAGCCCCTTTCTAGAAATATTCTCATCTCTAATTCTTTAGTTCTCTCATTTTCAACTTATATTAACTGAGCTCTGGATTTTCATTTCTTTTTCTTTTATTCTAAACAATGGGAAAATATTATGAGATGTCACTGATTTAGTTATCAGATTCCCTTCATCTATGGGTATAATAGGGAGCAACTAGGTAAAATAAGTACTTAAATATTTCTGGAAAGGATGCTAATTCCTAAATCAATTTCTAGTTAGATCCTTTAAAAATTATTTATGTTGTAAGCCAGTAGGTTGCCCTGGATAGTGAGGTAGATATGTAGATGATACAAAGACAATGTGATTTGATACTCATCTTTTGGTAACTGTCACTCTTAGGAAAATAACTGGGAATGTATTCAGTTGAAGAAAAAAATGAAATGTTGAGACAGTTTAATAAAATGTTAAAGACAGTTCCTTCTTTTGGAGGTTTATAATATCTCTACCAATATGAGATATCAAAATAGGTAAATTGGACAAATTATAGCATCATGGATTATATATTTTATCAAAGTACCTTTGAGTGCTTTTTAAAGTTTTTCTAATCATAATAGTAATGCATGTTCATGTATAGACTGAAAAATACAGAAACATGCAAGAAAAAAATACAATCATTTGCCATATCATTCAGCATTAATTACTCTAGATATTTTTCATGTGTTCCCTTGCAGTGCTTTTTCCAGATATGTTTTAAACTTTGTTTTTTGTTATTTTTTTTAAGGAGGTACAGAGGTTGAACCCACGACCTCGTCCTTGGGAAGTAGGTACTCAACCACTAAGCTACACCCGCTGCCCTTTAAACTTTTTATTTTGAAATTATTTCCAACTTAGACAACAGTTGTAAGACAAGTACAAAGATCTCCCCTGTGCTTTTCACCAATTTACCAATTAATATTTGCCACATTTGCTTTCTTGCACTTGTGTGCACACACTCCCTGCCCCCTTCTCTTTCTTTCTCTTTCTCTCAATATATAAGCCTAAACACAGTACACTTTAGGGTATTTAACATCTGTACAATAGTATTATCTAATACAGTCCATGTTCAAATTTTTAATTCTCCCAAGAATGTCTTTTCTAGTAATTTTGCTTTTATACTCCAAAAGCCAATGCAGGATCATGCATAGCCTTTACTTGTCATGTCTCTTTGATTTCCTTTAACCTGGAACACTTTCTCGGCCTTTCTTTTTCTTTCTTGACATTGGCATTTTCTATGCAAATTTTAACAAATTGAGATTATATCCTATAATTTTGTATAGTTTTTCCCACTTATTATTATTTTGAGCATTTTCTAGTGTTATTCATTGTTAGGCTATCATTTTGTATGACTGTGTACTATTATTTATTTTTACAAATCTATTGGACATTTTTACTATTTCCATTTTTTCAACTATTACAAATACAGTTAGGAAGAACATCTTTGTAAATAAACCTTCATGGTAATTTTAATTTCTAAGTCCATCTATCAAATATTTGTTAAGTGCTTACAACATGGAACAAAAAACAAAAATCCATTAGAAGAGGATCTTTGTGATTATGAATATAATTAGAATGGAAATTTGGAAAAGGGATAAATTACCAGGATATAATGTTGCTATATTTAGCAAATGAAAATACAGGATCCGCAGTTAAATTGGAATTTCAGATGGGTCATGCAATATTTGGGACATACTTGTACTAAAAAATTATTTGTTGTTTATCTGAAATTCAAATTTAACTGAGCACCCTGTATTTTATCTTGCAGCCATAACAGAGATTGAGTATTCAGGAAAACGTCAGGGTAGACATGATGGCAAGGAGGAAAGAGGATGGTTTCACACAGAAGGAATGGCCTTAGATAGCCACCAAAGCAAGAACAAACATAGTTTGTGTGAAGTACGCTCTATAAGGATAAAAACTTTGTCTCATCCACTGTTGTATCCCAAACCCCTTAAACAGTATGTGCACACTGTAGACACTAAAATATTTCCTGAATGAGTAGATGAAATTGCCCTATAATTAAAATCAGGCTTTTTGGGGAAAAAAAGTTACCTGTCCTAAGTATATAAGGATCAAATTTCTATGAGCATGTTAAACGAGGAGGAAGAATTTGAACTTCCTTCCTACCTTTATTCATTTGTTTCCTAACAGTTTATTAATTGGCTTCTATGTGTCATATGTAGGGGATACATTGGTAAACAAGAAAAGACATGGCCCATACCTTTGTGGCTTTTACAGTCTAGTAGGAGAGCTAGACCTTATTCAATTAAGACGCTTGTTAATGCATAATTGCAAGCTGAATATTGTGAGGGAGAAGTATTTTATTCTGAAATTATATGGGATGAGGGTACATTATCAAAAGAAACTGATCCAGTTGAAAGTAGGATGGTGGTATATCTGGAATGATAGGTCCTTCTCTTCTATGAAATCTTCATTCATTCATTAATTTCCACCCTGAGATTTAAGAACAGTTTTTGGGCTTTCACACTTGGTTCTTACACTGCATTGTATTTTGATCTTTTTTATATTGACAGTTTAGTTTATATACTTGATTATAAATTCTCTGAGAAAAGAGTCAGGGTTTTGAGATTTACTTTAATCCCCTGTAGTTTCTTGTATATAACAGACATTAATTATTTTCACATTGAGTTACTGAAATTATAATGGGTCCTTTAATAACTATAGATATGCCATGTGCATGTAAGCGAATATCTCTGGTTTCTTTGAGCATCTTGAAGACACTTATTATGCCTACTTGACATTCTCAGTTCATAAATCTCTTGTGACTATTGTAGGTCAGGGAAAGATGTCCAGTGATTTGCAGTCAGAGAGCTTTGATAGCCATTTTCACTGGCAACAGTTTGAAGCTTTTTGTGGCTCCCAGGAAATATCTTCTTGAAGCCAATCAATTCCTGTGGTTGTGAGACCCTTTGATTGGATCAGATTCAGTTGGGACCTTTCAATGGATTATTTCAGTGAATCAGGGTTTGTCTTGGTCCTCTTGTTGAAGTCCTTTATAAATAGAGGACTGTAAGCAGCAAACATACAGAAGAAAAGCAGCAGACACAGTGAAACCTCAAGAGGCTAAGAGAGAGGTACCAGAGGCCAGAGGCTGGAATCAGCAGAGCAGAGGCACAGAAAAAGACCCCTAAGAGGCTGAAAGAGAAGAGGCCCAGAGGAGAGGAGAGAGACAAGTCATATGCCTAATCACCCTCAGCTGAGCTCCGGGGGAGGGTAAGCCTGGAGGAGAGGGCAGAGACCCAGACCAGCAGAATCTCCATTCTGTATTGCCACGTAGCAGGAGTCCAGGGTCACCAGCAGCTGACCTTTGGAGAGAAAGCATCTCTGATGATGCCTTGATTTGGACATTTTCACAGCCTCAAAACTGTAAGCTTTTAACCTAATAAATTCCCATTATAAAAGTCAACCCATTTCTAGTATATTGTTCCCAGCAACTCTTAGCAAATTAAAAGTCACATATTAACTCAAATCAGAATAGTCATTTTAAACTCTGCCTTCAGTATATATGGAAAGTCTGACTACTATTTACCACCTCCACTGCCTCCCTTTTAGTCCATGACAACATTATCTCTTGCCCAGATTATTGCAATAGCCTCATAATTGCATTCCCGACCCCTGGTCTTGCTCCCTTTGCAGCACCAATAGGAAGATATTGAAAGTTTTTAAGTGGAAACATCACTAGATCTGTGCTTTGACATGGCTGCATTGTGTTAAGTAGATTGGTTATCTGAAGCAACAAATACCCCCTCCTTCCATTTCTTCACTGGAGGAAAGGGAGTAGAGTTGAACTGTAATTGGCATAGATGTAAGCCATTTGGAACCAAGGAATAAAGGTCCCTTAGCCAAAGGAAGTTGTTGGCGTATGAAGAGGATGATTCAGGTCTCCAATCTTTATAGGTTTGAATGAAAATGGACAATTCGGGCTTTTAAGCTCATAGAATCTAAGCAAATGTTGTTTGTTTAGAATTAATGGTCCAATAATCTCAATTTGAAGACTTGTTAAAAAACAAATTTCTTTTTGTTATTGAAAGTAAGATATCAAACTGATAAACCCATCTATGCTTTGTGAAAATGATTTTTTCTTTTTAAGGTAATGATTTGTAATTGTCTATTAAATTAATAAGTATATCTTCTTCATTCTAATATTTTCATAATCAATATTAGATGAGAGAAAAGGCTTGAATATTGAAAATAATGGATAGCCTCTAAAATGAATTTAAAGACATACTCACAGTGTTGCAGTTATAAAGAACAAATAAAGTGATCGTTAATCATTCATAAGGCAGAAAAAATGTATAGTTAATACAAGTTAATTATATCCTATAATTATATATTAAGCTGTAGTGAACCATTTTATTTGCATTATTACAGTATTTTTTTTCTCCAAATGTAGGTTTTACTTCTAAGATTTTTGTAACCTTAGAAGAAGGTTTTGTAACTTCAAATGTACATTTTGTAATCTTAGAAAGAACTTTTCTAGTGGGAGAGAGAGTGGTTTTAAGTGACTTTTCAGAGTATAGGCCAGAGTTAAGAATCATGAAAAGTTCAGCAGGGAAGATTAATGGAGGGAAATATGGTCATGCATAATTCTTCCTTAAACTATAACCAATACTAAGAGTGGAAAACCCTTCATTTTACTAAAGGCAGAAAATATTTTGAGGCCATATTTGTTCAATTTTATGCATTTACTTAGTAAATGTACATACTCTTGACTTTAAAAAGTCATATATATGACATATACACATTTTAGGGTCTTTGTAGAGATAGGGATAACTTGATTTTTCCCTAGATCTTCCTATTAATTCACATCCAACCATGAAATATGCCACATTTATCCTGACTAAACAGTTCTTTCCATTAGTATTTTTTGTTGTTGTTACATATCCCCCCCACCCGCCTTTCTGCTTGCTCTTTCTGTGTTCATCTTTTTGCGTTCTTCTGTGTCTGCTTTTGTTTCCCCCCGTTGCGGCATCGCGCCAAGTCAGCCCACCAGGCCTGCGGCCTGCCCCGCTGTGGGCGGCTCTGTTCCTTCACGGGCGGCGGCTCTGCTACGTTTGCGAGTGGCTTACCCTGCCCATGGCGGCTTTTTGCCCTGCCCACGGCGGCTCTGCCCCGCCCACGGCGGCTTTGCCCTCTCAAGGCAGTCTGCCCGCTTTGGGGAGGTCCTCGGGAACCGAACCCAGGGCCTCCCATGTGGTGAACCGGCACCCTATCCACTGGGCTACAGCCGGACCCCTCCATTAATATTTTACATTGATAGAAAGTTTTAAAGGTAACGGTGGATATACCTAATCAAAATATTATTTTATATTCTATATGGGTATGATAGTGATTTGTTTGTTTTTTTGTTTTTTTGAGTTTTTTAATGGAGTAATGAAAATGCTCTAATATTGATTGAAGTGATGAATACAGAACTCGGTGATTATACAAAATGCCATTGATGGTACATTTTAGATAAATTGTATGGTTTATGAACCAAAAAATAAATGTGGCTTGGGGGAAAAATACACCAAATGTAAGATATGGACTATAGTTAGTATTAATACTTTGACGATGCTCTTTTTATAATATATTATAAATGTTTCACAACAATGCAAGGTATTTGTGGTGAAGTGATGTCTGGGAGCCCTGTATGATTTATGCATGTTTCTTTTGTAAATTCCAGCTTTTACTATATACTTACTGTTTACAAATGTTCATGTATGAATGATATCCTTCAATATATTGTTTTAAAATGAAAAAAAAATTTTATAAGCCACTGCTATCAGCTATTATTTGAGATGTTATGGCATTTTGTACTTCTTTGTTTTTATATTATTATCTTACTTTATAAAAATGGTTCATTTTCTGAAATGGTCTCGTTTTCCTAAGATAGTTAAAATATTATTCATAATTGCTAAAATAGGGAACCAGCCCAAGTATGCATCAACCGACGAATAGATAAACAAAATGTGGTATATACATACAATGGAAGAATGAACTTGGGATGCATATGACAACATGGATGAACCTAGAGGATATAATGTTGAGTGAACTAAGCCAGGCACAAAAAGGCAAATATTGTGTGGTCTCACCAATAGGAACTAATTACAACGAGCAAACTCATGGAGGTAAATTCTAGAGTATCGGTTACTAGAAAAAAGAATATAGGTTGAGAATGGGAGTTGATGCTCAATGTATGTTGCATTATTAATAATTGAAAAAGTGTAGAAATTAACAGAGTTGATACTAACACATTACAGTGAGTATAGTTAACACTACTGATTTATAAAACAGTGATTTCAGTAGTAGATTAAGCTTGTGGTTAATAGTATAAATATAAAAATGCTCTTCTTTTACAAAGTGCTAAGAATATGGTAATACTTGGGAAAATTACAATTAATGTAGCTTTATAGACAATAGTTAACAGTAATATTGTAATATTTTGGAGCAATGGCAAGAAGATATTATTTCTCACACTAATGAAGGATGTTTATGAGGGAGGTTATGGGAGGTGTGGGAGGTGGGGCATATGGGAATCCCTATAATTTTTATGTAACATTTATGTAATTTAAGTATCTTTTTTTTTTTTTA
>PVKH010019719.1:0-14775 GCA_004027955.1 Chaetophractus vellerosus | reverse complement strand
AACATAGCACCAGAATGGTCCTGTTAAAAATTAACTTGGAATGTGACATTCTCTAGCTCAAAACCATTGACTTTCCATCTCTTTTAGAATGAAACCTATGGCCATTTCTGTGCCCTTCCATTCTGTGCTTTGGCCACAGTAGCTTTCTAGCTGTTTCTAGAACATGCTAGACAGGGCCCAGCTCAGGGCCTTTGCACTTGATATTCTTCTGCCTCAAATGTTCTTCCCCCAGATGTTTTCAAGGCTAGGCTCTTCACTTCCATCAGGCTCTAAGCTACTGTGAAACAGATAAATCAGACAATTTTGGTCAAGCATGTTTGGTTTCCATATTGCACCAGATAACAATATTTTGGGGGAGGAATGAAGAGATCATAGGTGTTCTCTTCTGCAAGATAATAGTACTTGATTCTACAATCAGTTTTTGTGCTGTCAGTAAACTATAAACTTTGGCTGAGAAACTGGTGATGTTTATATTTATTTGTTACTGATAATAAGTGTTTCTCCACAAAATTAAGTCTAAGGGCCTAATTTTACTTCAAGGCAAAATAAAGCAATATCAATGTTGCATCAATTTCTTTATTCCTGTCTGTCTCCCAGTAAAAATTCAATGTAAATTGGAACCAAACATTAATTATAAATTTTATTCAGTATTCCCAATATTAAACAATATAAATTAATTACTTTAAAAAAAAATGAAGTTAACCACAATAGGCAAATCGACAGAGACAGAAAACAGAATAGTGGTTGCCAGGAGCTAGATAATGGAGGAAAAAGGAGTGATTGCTAATGAGTACAGGGTTGCTTTTTGGGGTGATGAAAATGTTCAGGAATTAGATCATGGTGATTGATGTACAACTTTGTGAATATACTAAAAATTATGTATTGTATACTTTGAAGCAGTTGACTTTAGGGTAGGTGATTATAACTAACAAAGAGTCATTAAAATTACTGCATTTAATGCAGGCCAGGGTCATAGTAAACTTTTAATAAATAGTAGAGTTTGATGGTGATGATGGTAGGGATAGAATTCTCTACTCTGTAATCTTTAAATTTAGTAAAACTTCAGGAAAAAGCTCAATGGGATTGTGGGGGTGAAATTAATAAATGAAACTAAAATTTATTTGGAAGAACAATTGTCCAAGAATAACCAATATAATTGTCTTTTTAAAAAATTATTATTATTTTTTATTTTACCGGGAGGTCCCGGGGATCAAACCCAGGTCCCTCCATATGGGAGACGGATGCCCAACCACCTGAGCCACGTCCACCCCCCCCCAACCAAGATAATTTTGAAGAAGAGTTATAACGAGGGGATAATTCCATATCAAATAATAAATTATACTGTGACGCTCCAATAAGTAAAAGTATAGAACTAGTTCAAAGCAAGTAGATAAATGGAATAGAATAGAAAATTCTTAAACAGACACACATCTGTAATCTCAGAAAGATGGAATTTGATAATCAATGTAAAAAAGAAAACTTCTATAATATAATAGAAGATATTTTTCAAACTTACTCATTATATTCCATCTCCACTGCTACCAGCTGAGTCCATTTCACCATCATTTGTTCCCTGGTAGAATGCAGTGTAGTTTTCTAAACTTGTCTTATTCATCCTTATGCTCTTGATCCCTTTTAGGTCACTCTCTGTAAAACCGCCACAGTGATTCTTTAAAAGTGCAAATCACATCATGTTATTCCCTCACATAAATTTTTTCAAAATTCTTCTGTTGCTCTTAAAATAAAGTCCACATTCCTCATCAAGTTCTACAAGACTCTGAAAGATCTGGTTCTTGCCTTTCTCAGATCTTATCTAATACGGCTACCCTTCTCTTTATGTGGCAGTCAAACTAACTTCTTTTCTCTTGTTTGACTTTGCCAAGTGCTTTCTCCTCCCTAGGCCTTTGCACCTGGTGTTCCTTGAGCTTGGAAGTCCCTTGCTCAGTTGTTCACATCACTGTAGCTTCCTTTTCATTCTGATCCAAACAGGCCTTCTCTGTCTCACTCTTTAACATTAGCCAGTTACTTGTTTCTAATCACATCACTTTGTTTCTTTTTCCAGAGCACTTTTCATTATATTTTGTTCATTAATTTATTTATATACAGTACTTGTTGAGGTCTTTCTTTCCCAAAAAGAAGCTTTTCTGTGAGATGGATTGAATTATGTACCCAATTTAGATATGTTCTTGGTCTTGGTTTGCATTCTGGTGGGTGTGGACCCACTGAAAATAAGATCTTTTCCAGATGTTACTTCAGTTAAATTGTAGCCCAACTATGCAGGTTGGGCTTTAATCCAGATTAGTGGAGTCTTTTATAAGCAGAGTGAAAATAAGATGGAGAGAGGTGCCGTGGGGAACAGCCAGAAGCTGCAAGTCAACAGAACTGGAAGAGAAAAGAGAAGATGCTACCATGTGCATTGCCATATGGCAGAAAAGCCAAGGATGGATTCCCTGAGTCAGCCCCAGAATGCCACAGTCTTCAGGGAGAAAGCATCACTTTGCTGACAACTCAGTTTTGGACATCTCCTAACCATTAATTGTGAGCCAATAAATTCCTGTTAATGCTCCCCCTAAGGTAAATTAGTATTTGCTTTATGCATTTTTTATTAGTTTTTGAGAACATTGTTAGACTGATTTTCTAAATAAGGTCTACATTATTCTGTTCAACAAAAAACATTTAAAAAAAAATTTAGTTCCAGTTGACCAAGATAGAGGTTAAGATATCCCTGGATGGCATTCTGCTACAGAATCATTGAACAACCAGCAAAACTGACAGAACCATCTTCCTCAAAACTCCAGAACACAGTTTAAGAGTTTAAGTAACTAGGTGAGTGCCAATTCAAGAAAATGCAGCTTTAAAAACAGTAGGAGAAGCTCCTGGCTGGAACTTGTCCCACCTCTCCCAGGTATGGAGGGAGCAAAGCAGACCCATGGGCACATACGGGGGTGCCTCTATGTTGGTATCTGTCTGTTTGGTTGCAGCCTGATGCAGTTAACCAGTAAACTCTTCTGTGGTTAGCCCATCTAGAACTTGCCCTGTGGGGACAAGCAGCTGTGGACAGCTAAAGCAGTGTAAGAAACAAGTCACAGCAGCCTGGGGCAAAGGATTACCTGCTTTAAGTCATACAATAGAGTATGGGGGTGGTCTATTTTACAGGGAGTAGGTGGGACATTAGAATTCTTGTAAACAGGGGAATTCCTAATGCCACAAGCAAACACAAGCCTAGGAAAAGGAGCAGGCTCAGAAAAGATGAAGAGGACCCTGAACTTCCCATTTGCCTTGGACTGATCTTCTTGTTATGAGAGTTAAACTCTGAAGGAGAGCACCAGCCAGTGCAGAGCAAATTTGAAAAGATTGTGAAAGGTGCTTTTGTATTAGTTTGTTTGATTTTGTTAGCTCCTAGCACTCACAGAAATCTCTGTGATACCAGTAGCTGGATACAAACGTAAGGAAGAGAGAACTAGGGGGCTAAATCCCAGGGTTGACACTTTGAAATATTTAAATGTACAGTGTGCAAAAAAAGATCACAACACAGAGAAACAGGATATGATGGCCCATCCAAGGGAACAAGATAAAAATCCAGAAACCATCAATGAAGAACATCAGAAAACTTTAGACATAATAAAGATTCTAAATAAATAATCCTCAGTATACTCAAAGAGATAAAGTAAAACACAGAGAAAGAACTAAAGGATATCAGGAGAAAACAATGCATGAATCATAGTAGAATCTAAGTAAAAGAAAATTTTAAAAGTAACCAAACAGCAATACTGCAGTTGAAGGTCACATTAACTGAAATGAAAAATTCCCTAGAGGTTTCAACAGCAGATTGAAGCTTGCAGAAGAAAGAATCAGTGAACTTGAAAATGAGAATATGGAAATGATTGAGGCTGAGGAGTGGAAAGAGAAAAGAATGAAAAAAAGTAAACAGCACCTAAGAGACCTGTGGCACACCATCAAGCATGCCAATATACGTATCATGGGAGTCACAGAAAGAGAAGGAGAGAAAGGGGCAGAAGGAATATTACAAAAAATAATTGCAAAAAAAGGTCCCAATTGTAATGAAAGACATGATATGCACATTCAAGTCATCCAGTAAACCCCCAAAAGGATAAACTTGAAGAGAATCATACCCAAACATATAGAATCCAAAGACCAAGAAAGGGTTCTAAAAACTGCACAAGAAAAGTAGTATTTTATAAAAGGGAGTTCCAATAAATTTAAGTGCCAAGTTCTCATCAGAAACTGTGGAAACAAGAAGACAGTGGGATGAAATATTGAAAGTGTTGAAAGAAAACTATTGCCAGCCAACAATTTTATGGCTGATGAGACCGTCTTTTAAAAATGAGGGAGAGACAGAAGACCTTCCCAGATTAACAAAAGCTGAGGGATTTTTTGTCACCACTATTTCTCCCCTTTGGGCAATGTTAAAGGGGGTTCTTCAGACTGACAGGAAAGGACACTAGACAGTGGATTAAAGCAACAGAAATAAAGACCTCTGGTAAAGGTAACCATAGGTGTAACTATAAATGGCAGTACTGTTGCATTGTATTTTTTGGAATGTAACTCACATTTACTTATTAAGATGTTCAAAATGGCATATATATAACTAGTAATGATAATATATGGTTTGGGAAATACAATGTATAAAGATATTTTGTAACAAGTACATCAAAAAGGTGGGGGACAGTGGGGTGTAGAAACAGGGTAGGTATAGGTTATTGAAGGTAGGTTAGTATGAAATCAAATGTGATTGTTTTAGAATTAGGATGTAAAATTTTGGCTCCATTATAACCACAAAAATATGAAAAATATATGCAGAAAGAAGTAAAAGTAGTCTTAAAATTTTAGGTACAATCAAAAACAAATAAATATTAAAGTAGGCATTAATGAGGGCCACAAAAGGTAAAAGATGTACAAAGACCTTTGCAAAATGGCTGAAGAAAGTCCGGCATTATCAGTGGTTATGATAATTGTAAATGGTTAAACTCTCCAGTCAAAAGTCAGAGATTGGAGAATGGATTAAAAAAAAAAACAACTATGACCCAACTATATGCCACTTACAAGAGACTCATCTTAAATTCAAAGGCACAAATAGGTTGGAAGTGGAAGGATGGAAAAAATATATACCATGCAAATAATAATGAAAAGAGAGCTAAGTAGATACACTAATTTCAGATAAAATAGATTTTAAGCTAAGATCGGTTTTGAGGAGAAAGATGGTCACAATACACTTGTAAAGGAGTCAAACAAGAGGATATAACAGTTATAAATATATATGCAGCATTTAATGACAGAACCTCAAAATATTTTAAGCAAATATTGATAGATTTGAAGGGAGAATAGACTGTTTTAGATTAATAGTAGTAGTCTTCAGCACACCACTTTCAATAATGGATAAAACATTTAGACAGGATCAATAAGGAAAGAGAATACTTGAATGGTGCTCTATAAACTGACTAGACCTAATACACATATATTGAATGCTTCATCCAATGGCAGCAGAATACACATTCTTCTCTAGTTACATGGATCACTCTCCAAGATAGACCATATGTTAGGTCACAAAGCAAATCTCAATAAATTTTAAAACAACGAAATCATACAATCCATTATCTCCAACCATAATGGAATGAAAGTAGTCATCAACAACAGAGGGAGAAATGGAAAAGTCACAAGTATATGGAAATTAAGCAGCATACTCTTAACCACCATTGCATCAAAGTAAAAATAATAAAGGAAATTAGGAAATATCATGAGGTGAATGCAAATGAAAACATAACGTACCAAAATTTATGGATGCAGCATAAATATAAGCCTTTGTAGCTCAAAATGCTTATATTTAAAAAGCAGAAAGATCTTAAATCAAAGACCTAACCTCACAACTGGAGAATTTAGAAAAAGAGGAGCAAATTAAACCCAAAGCAAGCAGAAGGAAGGAAATAACAAAGATTGGAGCAGAGATAAATGAACTAGAGAATAAAAAGCAATAGAAAATCAACAAAGCCAAAAGTTGGTTCTTTCAACTGAACAATAAAATCAACAAACCCTTAGCTAGATTGAAAAAAGGAAAAGAGAATGCAAATAACTATAATCAGAAGTGAAACAGGGGTAATTACTGACCCCACAGAAATAAAAAAAAGAGAAGAGGATACCATGAACAACTGTACACTAACAAATTAGATAACCTAGATGGAATGGATAGATTCCTAGAAACACACAGATGACCTACGGTGACTCAAGAAGAAATAGAAGAGCTCATCAGACTAATAACAAGTAAAAAGATTGAATCATAATCTAAAACCTCCCAACAAAGAAAAGCACAGGAGCAGATGGCTTCACTGGTGAATTTTACCAAACATTCCAAGAAGAATTAATACCAATCCTGTTTAAACTCCTAAAAATATGAAGAGGAGGGAACACTTCCCAACTCATTCTGTGAGGCCAGCATCACTGTAATACCAAAGCAAGATAAATACATCACAAGAAAAGAAAATTACAGACTAATATTCCTTACAATCATAGATGCAAAAGTCTTCAACAAAATATTAGCAAACTGAATTCAGGAACACATTAGAAGAATTATACACCATGATCAAGTGGGTTTTGTCCCAGGTATGCAAGCATGGTGCAACACAAGAAAATCAATCAATGAAATACAACTATTAACCTTACAAGGGGGAAAAAAAAACTACATGATTATCTCAATTGACACAGAAAATGCATTTGACAAAATCCAGCACTCCTTCTACATAAAGCCATTTAGAGCATTAGGAATAGAAGGAACCTTCCTCAACATGTTAAAGGGCATGGATGAAAGTTGCACTTCTAACATCATACTTAATGGTGAAACATGGAAAACTTTCTCTCTAAGATTATGAAAAAGACAAGGATGCCTGTTGTCACCACTGTTATTTAACACTATACTGGAAATTCTAGTCAGAGAAATTAGAAAATTAAAAGAAATAAATACATCCAAACTGAAAAAAGGGTAGTAAAACGTCCCCTATTGTTGATGGCATGATCTTATGTATAGAAAACCCTTAAAAATTGACCTTAGAGCTATTACTGTTAATAAGAAAATTCAGCAAAGTGATGGGGTAGAAGACCAACTCACAAAAATCAGTGTTGTTTTTATATACTAGTAATAAATAATCTGAATAAGAAATCAAGAAAAATATTCCACTTAAAATAGCAACTAAAATAGCCAAATATCTAGGAGTAAATTTAGCCAATGATCTAATGGACTTGTACACAGAAAACTAGGAAATATTACTAAAAGGAATTAAAAAAAGGCCTAGATAAATGAAAGGATATTCCATGTTCATGGATTGGAAGACTAAATATTGTTAAAATGTCAATTCTACCCAAAGAGATGTACACATTCAACAAAATCCCAATCAAAATTCCATCAGCCTTTGCAGATGTGGAAAGGCCAGTCATCAAGTATATATAGAAGGGTAAAGATCCTGAATAACCAGAATCATCTTGACAAAGAACAAAGTTGTAGGACTCACACTTATTTTTAACACACATTACAAAGCTATAGTGATCAAAACAGCAAGATACTGTCATTAGGACAAACATAGACTCATGGGAATCAAATTGAGAATTCAGAATTCAAGTCTCATTTTAGGGCCAATTAATTTTTGAAAAGGGTGCTATTTCCATTCAATTGGAAAAGAATAATTTCTTCAACAAAAGGGGCTGGAAAAACTGGATATCCTTATGCAAAAGAATGAAGGATGACTCCTGCCTCATACCATATATGAAAGTTAACTCAAAATAGATCAAAGGCATAAATATAAGAACCAAAACCTTAAAAATCCTAGAAGAAAATATAGGGCAGTATCTTTAGGACGTTGTGTTAAACAATGCTTTCTTATACTTTACAGCAAATGCCTGAGCAACAAAATATATATACATATAAATGGTATTTCATTAAAATGAAAAACTTTTGTGTATTGAAGGACTTCATCATGAAAGTAAAAAAGTCAAGTAAAAATTTACAGAAGGAGAAAACATATGAAAACCACATATTTGACAAGGATGTAATTTCCAGGATACATAATAAAATCTTGCAACTCAACAACAAAAACATAACCCAAATAAAAAAGGGACAAAAGATTTGAATAGAAATTTCTCCAAAAATGATAAACACTTGGCCAGTAAGCACATGGGAAGATGCTTAACATTGTTAGCCATTAGGGAAATGGAAATCAAAACCACAATGAGATATTATTTTACATCCACTAGAATGACTATTATTAATAAAACAGAATATTTCAATTATTGCTGAGACACAAGAACACTCACTCATTGTTGGTGGGAATGTTAAATATGTATCCACTGTGGAAGATAGTTTTGCGGTTCCTCAGAAATTTAAACATAGTATTTCCTTATGACCTGGCAATTTCGCTTCTAGGTGTATACACAAGGGAATTGAAAGCAGGGACTTGAACATATATCTGCATACCAGTGTTTGTGGTGGTCTATTCACAGTTGCCAAAAGATGGAAGCAACCCAAGTGTCAATCCACAGATATATGGATTAACAAATATGGCATATAAGTGCAATGGAATATCACTCAGCCATGAAAAGGAAGGTAGTTCTGATTTATTCTGTATCATGGATGAACCTTAAAGACACAGAATCAGCCGCATGCCAAAGGACATATATTGCATGATTTCACTGATATGAAATAATTAGAATAAGCAGATTCATAGAATCAGAAATTAGAGTGCAGTTGACCAGTGGCTGGATTGGGGGTAAAGAATGAGGAGTTAATGCTTAATTCACTCAAGGTTTCAGTTTTCGGTGCTGCAAAAGATTTGCTAATGGAAGGTGATGATAGCACATTGAAGAGTTATTTAATACACTGAATTATATATTTAATGTGGTTAAAAGGGGGAAATTTTAGGTTGTATGTATATATATATTAGAATAAAATTTAAAAAAGAAACATTTTACACATACAATCTAAATCCTTTCACAGAAGAGTTGATAAATATATCAAACTTCTTTTCCTAGTACATTTGAACTCATTTTATATAAATCTTGATTTTCACCAATTTACTAATTTTTGAAACACAGAGAAGAGAACTTGTATTCCAGCTAGTCATTAAATTTAATGGTGAAATGCTGCAATATTCACCTTTTTGCTTAATTCCATAAATTATTTTCTCCCTATAATTTTTTGAGATATGAGTCTTTTAAAATTTTTATTCTTATTCATCCTTTTCATCCTCCTCAAAATATTTTTTAAAGATATCTACATTACATAAATGTTACATAAAAAATATAGGGGATTCCCATATGCCTGCTCCCTACCCCTCCCATATTTTCCCAAATTAACAACATCCTTCATTAGTGTGGGATGTTTGTTACATTTGATGAACACGTTTTGGAGCATTGCCACTAAGCGTGGATTATAGTTTGCATTGTAGTTTACACTCTGTCCTGCTCTTATATTTAGATATTTGATTCATCTTGAGTTATTTTTGTATAAGGTTTGAGATGGTGTTCCTCTCTCAGTCTTTTGGATGTGGATATCCAGTTCTCCAAGCACCATTTGTTGAAGAGGCCATTCTTCCCTGGTTGAGTGGGCTTAGTGGCCTTATTGAATATTAGTTGACCATATATGCGAGGATCTGTATCAGAATTCTCTGTTCCATTGGTCAGTATGTCTGTCCTTGTGCCAATACCATATAGTTTTGACCACTGTAGCTTTGTAGTATGTTTTAAAGTCAGGTAGTATGATTCCTCTGATTTCATTTTTCTTTTTCAATATGTCTTTGGCTATTTGGGGCTCCTTGCCCTTCCAAATAAATTTCATAGTTAGCTTTCCCAATTCAGTAAAAAATGGTTTGGTAATTTTTATTGGGATTACATTAAATCAGTAGATCAGTTTGGGTAGGACAGACATCTTAATGATGTTTAGTCTTCCTATCCATGAACAGGGAATATTCTTCCATTTACTTAGAGTCTTCTTTGATTTCCTTTAACAGTGTTGTGTAGTTTTCTGTGAACAAGTCATTTACATCTTTAGTTAAATATATTCCTAGGTATTTGATTCTTTCTGTGGCTAATGTAAATGGAATTTTTTTTCTTTATTTCCTCCTCAGATTGCTCATTATTGTTATACAGAAATTCTACTGATTTTTGCACATTGATCTTATGACCTGCCACTTTACTGAACTCCTTTATAATCTCTAGAAGCTTTGTTGTAGATTTCTCAGGGCTTTTGATGTATAGGATCATGTCATCTGCAAATAGTGAAATTTTTACTTCTTCTTCTCCTATCTCGATGGCTTTTATATCATCTTTTTCTTGCCTAAGTTCTTAAGCAAGTACTTCTAACACAATGTTAAATAAGAGCAGTGACAGTGGGCATCCTTGTCTTGTCCAAATCTTAAAGGAAAACTTTTAGGATTTCACCATTGAGTATGACGTTAGCTGTGGGTTTTTCATATATACCCTTTATCATGTTGAGGAAGTTTCCTTCTATTCCTACCTTTTGAAGTGTTTTTATCAGGAAAGGGTGCTGTGTTTTGTCTAATGCTTTTGCTGATCTATAGAGATTATCATATGATTTTTTTCTTTCATTCTGTTTGTGTGGTGCATTACATTGATTGATTTTCTTATGTTGAGCCATCCTTGCATACCAGGGATGAAACCCACTTAGTCATGGTGTATAATTTGTTTGATGTTTTGTTTAATACAACTAGCAAATATTTTGTTGAGGATTTTAGCATCTTGGTTCATTAGGGAGTTTGGACTATAGTTTTCCTTTCTTGTGGTATCTTTGTTTGCCTTTGGTACTAGGGTGATGATGGTGTCATAGAATGAGTTAGGCAATGTTCCCTCCACTTCTATTTTTAGGAAGAGTTTAAGCAGGATTAGTGTTAGTTCTTTCCGGAATGTTTGGTAGAATTCACCTGTGAAGCCATCTGGGCTCTTAGTTGGGAGGTTTTTGATGACTAATTCAATCTCGTGATTGTCTGTGATAATTTGTGATTGGTCTGTTGAATTCATCAATTTCTGCTTTAGTCAATGTAGGATGCTTGTGTGTTTCTAGGAATTTACGTCCTCTAAATTATCTATCTTGTCGGCATACAATTTTTCAAAGTATCCTCTTATGATACTCTGTATTTTAGTGGCATCAGTGGTGGTATCCTCTTCCTCGTTTCTTATAATATGTATTTGCATCTTCTCTCTTTCTCTTTGTTAATCTGGGTAAGGGTTTGTCAGTTTTATTAATCTTTTCAAAGAACCAGCTTCTGGTTTTGTTTACTTTTTCTAGTGCTTTCGAATTTTCAATTTCAATTAGGTCTGCTCTAATATTTGTTATTTCCTTCTTTCTACTTCCTTTGGAGTTAGTTTGTTGTTCTTTTTCTAATTCCTCCAGGTATGCAGTTAGGAGTTTAATTTTAGCGCTTTTTAAAAATATTGGCATTTATGGTTATGGATTTCCCTCTTAGCCTTGCTTTTGCTCCATCCCATAGGTTTTGATATGGTGTGTTGTCATTTTCATTCGTTTCATGGTAGTTACTGATTTCTTTTGGTTTCCTCCTTGACCCTCAGATTGTCTAAGGGTGTGTTGTTTAACTTCCATATCTTTGTGCCTAATCTGCTTTTCTATCCCTTAGTGATTTCCAGCGTCATTCCATGGTGGTCAGAGAAATTACTTTGTATAAATTTCAATCTTTCTGAATTCATTGAGAGTTGTTCTGTGTTCTAGCATGTGGTCTATCCTGGAGAATGAGCCATGTGCACTCAAGAATGTATATCCCACTGTATTTGGGTGTACTGTTCTGTATACGTCTATTAGGTCCAGATTCTCTAATGTATTATTCAAGGTCTTTGTTTCTTTATTGATTCTCTGTTGAGATGCTTTGTCTAATAATGGTGTATTAAAGTCCCCCACTATAATTGTTTAGGCATCCGTTTCTCCACTTAATTTTTTCAATATTTGCCTCATATATTTTGAGGTGCCATGGTTATGTGCATAAATGTTTATTATTGTTCTTTCTTCTTGATAGATTTCCCCTTTTTTAGATATATAGCATCTTTCTTTGTCTCTTACAATAGTTTTGCATTTAAAGTGTATTTTGTCTGATATTAGTATAGGTATTTCCACCCTTTTTCAGTTATTGTTTTCATGTAAAATTCTTTTCCAGCCATTCACTTTTAGCTTCCTTGCACCCCTGGGTCTAAGGTATATTTCTTGCAGAGAGCCTATAGATAGGTCATATTTCCTTATCCTTTCTGCCAATCTGTGTCTCTTGATTGGAGAGTTTATACCATTAACATGTTATTACTGTCAAGGAATTACTTATATTAACCATATTTTCTTTAGGTTTATGTATGCTGTATTAGTCAGTCACAGGGGTGCCTTTTGAAATATACCAGAAATTGGTTGGTCTTTATAAAGGGTATTTATTTGGGGTAGAAGCTAACAGTTACCAGGCCACAAAGCATAAAGTTCTTCCCTCACTAAAGTCCACGTGTTGGAGCAAGACAGCTGCCAATGTCTCCAGGGTTCAGGCTTCTGGGTTCCTCTGTTCCCGGGGCTGCATTTCTCTCCGGGCTTAGCTTCTGTTTCCTCCACAAGTTCAGCTGTAGACCATGAGGCTCTTACGCTTTTGCGTCTCTCCACAAGGCCAGCTGTAGACTATTGGGCGAATGGCTCGCTTGTCTTCTCCTGGAGCGCTCCTTTCCAACATCAGAACTGCTTCTCCAATCTGCTTCTCCAATCTCTGTCTTTTGTCTTGCCTTTTTAACTTGAGACCACACCCACCGAGGGGTGGGGCTCAATGTCCCATGGATGAGGCATTTAATGCCCCAATCATAAACCAATCATGCTCAGATGAACAGATCAGTTTACAAGCATGATTCAATTTATATTTTTGGAATTCATAATTAGATAAAACTCTCAAACCATTACATATACCTTATGTTATTTGTGTTTCTCTTTTATCTTTTTAGTTATGCTTACACTCTCCTCCAACTCTCTCTCTCTCCTGTTTTTTCATTTCAACCTGCATAATTCACTGTAGTCTTTCTTGAGGGGCAGGTTTCTTAATAACAAACGCTCTTAATTTCTGTTTATCTTTGAATAATTTGAACTCTCCCTCATTTTTGAATGTCAGCTTTGCTGGATAGAGAATTCTTGGCTGGAAGTTTTTTTGTTTTCTTTCTTTTCTTTTTAGCACCTTAACTATGTCATACCACTGCCTCCTTGACTCCATGATTTCATATGAGAAATCCGCCCTTAATCTTATCGAGCTTCCCATGTATGTGATAGATTTCTTCTCTCTTGCTGCTTTCAGTATTCTCTTTTTTTAAGCTTTGGACAGTTTGACAAGTATATGTCTTGGAGTAGGCCTGTTAGGATTTATACTGTTTTGAGTACACTGTGCTTCCTGGACATGTGCGTCCATGTCCCTTAATAGAGTTGGGAAATTTTCAGCCATTATTTCCTCCAACATACCTTCTGCTCCTTTTCCCTCTGGGATACCTATAATACATATGTTTGTGTGTTTCATGTTGTCATTCAAGTTTCTAAGTGCCTGCTGGCTTTTTCTGTCTTTTTATCCATCTGTTCTACTATCTGTCTGACTTCAGATGTACTGTCTTCCACGTTGCTGATTCTTTCCTCTGCCTGTTCAAATCTGCGGTTATGTGCTTCCAATGTATTTTTGATTTCTTGCATTGTGCCATTCATCACCATTGTATCTGTTATCTTTTTATGTATGTTTACAGTTTCTTTGGTATGTTCTCCTAGTGTCTTCTTAATATCCTTAATCTCTTTCTTCACTTCATTAAGTTAATTCATATTTGTTTGGATAGCTCTGATTAGTTCCACGTTCTGCATCTCCCCCTGTTTTTTTAGTTTGTTTGTTATACTGGGCCATGTTTTCCTGTTTCTTAGCATGGCTTGTAATTTTTTGTTGGGGTGTAGGCATCTGTTTATCTTGATGGGTTTATTTGGTTGGTTATCTTCTCTTTCTATTCTAGGGTTTTGTTTTGTTGGTTTTTTTCATTTCTCTTTTGGTGTGTGTGTGTGTGTGTGTGTGTGGTACGGTTTCCCTTTGACCCTACATTCCTCTTATTCTATTTACTTGTTGTTTTGTTCTCTTGAAAAAAACTATTAGTACTAGAGAAAAAGAAAGAGATAAGAAGATAAAAAGAATTATGGTAATAATAATAATAAAAAAAGGTAGAAAAGGAGCAGTACAATACCCAGGAAAACTAATAATTTACGCAAGTAAAAAATCATAAGAAGTATAGCTGAATAAGAATAAAAAAGTGGAATAGAAAAAATGAAACAAGAAACAAAAGAAAGAAAAATATATAGAATGAATTAAATGGCTGGAATGATGAGAAGAGAGGAACAGAAAAATGAAAAGAAAAAAACAGAGAAAAAAGAGGAGTGAGAGAGAGAAATAAAGTAAAAAATTTTGAAGACCAAACACAAAGAGGTGGAATGAAAGAAAAACAACCAAAAACAGAACATAGAAAAATGAAGGAAAGACAAGAAATAACGTTGGTAGAAAGTAATGTAAAAGAAAAAAAAAGTGGACGAAACAAAGAAAGGGGAAACAAAACAAACAAAACAGCAGTAACTGAAACAAACAAACAAACAAACAAAAATCCAACCAAGGAAAAACTGCCATCCCTCTTAGGCCCCTAAGGTGCTTCTCAGGCTTCCATGTTCATCAGTCACCCTCTAGCCTTCCCTCTTCAGCTGATGTATCATGTTTTATTGAGTAA
>PVKH010019718.1:0-14790 GCA_004027955.1 Chaetophractus vellerosus | reverse complement strand
AAGGGGGGGGGGAGGATATGTAATAAAAAAATTTAAAAATCTTTAAAAAAAAATAAAGGGTTTATTTGCTTTTCCACTGTTTTTCTTTCCCTCTTGCTTCTTGCAACAATATGATTTCTCTATTCTGTGTTAAACAGCCAAACTGCTCATTCCTAGTTGGTGGTTGTCTCTGACTTTTTCTAATTAAAATGTTCTCAGATTCCTCATGCCTTTTCAAGTATAGCTGGAAGGTACTAATAATAGCAACAACAACAATAAAAATATATAGCAATAGTAATAAATAGGTAACCCTTATTGAACGCTTATAATCCCTTTAATCCTCACAATGACTATATAAGGTAGGTATTGTTAATATCCTCAATTTACTGATGACCAAACTAAGGCTCAGAGACAATAGTAATTTGCCCAAGGTCACACCCCAGTAATCTGGGATTCAAATTCACATAAACTGTCTGGCTCTAGAGCCCTTACTCTGAACAACTTTAGATCCTGAGTAACTATGATTGACTCCCATTTACCTTTAGTAAACTTATAGTTTTACAGCATGATTTACGATATGGAATGATCTCTTTTTAAAAGACCCATACCTGTCCCCAGATGATAATTTTTAAATTCAGCTTACAGTAAATAGCGGCTATAAAGTAGAACAAAGATTGGTCTATAGGTCCACATAGCCATAGCAGAGGGCTATGATTTACTCTTGTTTCACTGAAACTCCCTTCTCCATGTGAAGAAGAGCATCTTTCAACCATCTTCAGAGAGAAAACCATGTGTACCAGCCGAAGAACAGGATAGTGAAACTGTCTACAGGGCCTATGAATATCAAGCTATCTTGAAGCTCTGAAGCACACAGGCACTGTCAAACCCATGCCAAGTCTGGGTGATTTCATTCTAATTACTATGCACTGGAAAAAATTAGAATTAGATAAAGCAGTGATCCATTGCATGTAAAGTTTACTGAGATGTGCTTCACTATATCTAGATAATAGATTTTCTTTAAATCTTGCTCTTTAATTATCTTGACCCTAATTATAATATAATACTTGTTTTGATAAATATAGCAAAGGAGTATAGTTTTCTAAAATATTAGATACTCACATCCATGAGGAGTCCGACAGAGAAAGCCAGGAAAGGCATCAAACACTGTGGTTGTAACTAGCTAAGAATTGAAAAAGAGAAATATGGCAATTCCAAAACAGCAAGGAACAGCAAAAGCTGGAAGAATGTGTTATAATGAATCAAAGGCCAGAAATGAAAAATGAGCCCTTCAGAAAGTAGGCTTTCTTATTAAGAAGGTGATCAAGCAATGTGTGTTTATCAAGGGCTACTGCAGTCTCAAAGCTATGTTAGGAGCTGACAGTTACAGAGAAGACTACATGCTCCCTGCTCATGAGGAAGTCTGTAAAACCAAACTGTCCAATAGAACTTTCTGCAGTGATGAAAATGCTCCATATCTGCACTGTTCATTGTGGTAGATAAAAGCTCCATGTGGCATTTACACTTAAACAAATTAAAATTAAATAAAATTTAAAATTCAGTTCTGCAGGCATGCTAGTCACATTTCTTTTCCTGAATACATTTTTTATAAGAGATGCCATAGGTTTACCGATATATCATGTAGATAATTCAGAGTTCCCATATTCTTCCCCTATTATTAACAATTTGCATTAGTGTGGTACATTTTTAACAATTGAAGGAAGAATATTATTATAATTATACTATTAATTATAGTCCATAGTTTACATTAAGTCTTAATGTTTGTATTTTACAGTCCTATGTTGTTTTTTTAAACTTTTATTCTGGTTACATATAAAACCTAAATTTTCTCCTTTTAACCATATTCAAATAGATAATTCTGTGCTTCTACCATCATCACTATCCATTACTAAAATTTTTCACCACTCCAAACAGAAATTCTGCACTTATTAAGCATCAACTCTCCCTTCACTATTCCCACCCTATCCACTGGTAACCTGTATTCATGTTTCTGACTATGAATTTGTTGGTCCTAATTATTTCATATTAATGAAATCATACAATATGTGTCCTTTAGGTTAAGGCTAATTTCATTCAACATGATGTCATCAAGGTTCATCCATATTGTCACATGTATTAGAACTTATTTCCTTTTGATCACGGAAGAATATTCCATTGTATGCACATGCTATGTTTTATTTATCCATTCACCAGTTGATGGACATTTAGGTTGCTTCCTTCGTTTGGAAACCGTGAATAACGTAGCTGTGAATATCACTGTGCAAATAATCCCTGCTTTCAATTTTGGGAAGTTTATACCTAGAAGTGGAATTGCCAGGTCAAATGGTAATTCTATACTTAACTTTCTGAGGAAACATCAAAATTTCTTCCACAGCAGCTGCACCATTTTATATTCCCACCAACAATTAATGCCCTGTTTCTCTACATCCTTTCTAACATTTATTTTCCCTCTTTTGAATAGTAGCCATTCTAGAGAGTGTGAATGGTATCTCATTGTGGTTTTGATTTGCATTTCCACAATGGGTAATTATGTTAAGCATCTTTTCATGTGTTTTTTGACATTTGTATATCTTCTGTGGAGAAATGTCTGTTCAAATCTTTTGTCCAACTATAAATGGGTTATTTATCATTTTGTTGTTGGGTTGTAGAATTTCTTGTTATATTCTGGAAGTTAAACTGTGGTTTTCAAATATATTCTCCCATTCTGTAGCTTGTTTTTTCTTCACTCTCATGATAAATTCCTTTGATGCACAAGTTTTTAATTTCCATGAAGTCCCGTTTGTCTATTTTTTATTTTGTTCCCCCTGCTTTAATTTAAAGTCTAAGAAACCATTGCCTAATACAAGGTCCTGAAGATGTTCCCATATGTTTTCTCCTAGGAGTTTTATAGTTTTGGTTCTCATATTTATGTCTTTAATTTGTTTTGGGTTGATTTTTATATATGGTATGAGGTAGGAATCCACCTTCATTCTTTTTTCATATCAATATCTAATTTTCCCAGTACCATTTGTTGAAGAGACTATTCTATCTCAATTGAGTAAACTAGGCACCTTTGCCAAAAATCACTTTGCCATAGCTGTGTAGGTTGATTTCTGAATTCTCAATTCAATTCCATTGCATTTCCTTTATAGCCGGTAATGTTGAGCATCTTTTTATGTGCTTTTTTGGCTATTTGTATATCTCCTTTGGAGAAATGTCTATTCAAAACTTTTGCCCATTTTAAATTGGGTTGTTTGTCTTTTTGTAGTTGAGTTGTAGGATTTCTTTATATATTTTGGATATTAAACTCATCAAATATTGCAAATATCTTCCCCTTTTCTGTAGGTTGTCATTATACTTTCACGACAAAGTCCTTTGGTGCACAAAAGTTTTAAATTTTGATGAAGTCCCATTTACCTATATACATTGTTGTTGTTAGTGCTTTTTGTGTAGAGTCTAAGAAACCATTGTCTAACACAAGGTCCTGAAGATGTTTCCCTATGTTTTCTTCTGGAAATTTAATATTTTTGGCTCTTATATTTGTCATTAAACCATTTTGAGTTGATTTTTGTATGTGGTGTGGCATAGAAGTCCACCTTCATTCTTTGGCATATGGCTATCCCGTATTCCCAGCACCATTTGTGGAAGGGAATATTCTTTCTCAATTGAGAGGTCTTGGTATCCTTGTCAAAAATCAATTGGACATAGATGTGAGGGTGCATTTCTGAATTCTCAATTTGATTCTCTCAGTGTATATGTCAGTCCCTGTGCCAGTACCATGCTGTTTTGATTACTGTAGTCTTGTAATAAGTTTTAAAATCATTAAGTGTGAGTCCTCCAACTTTGTGCTTCTTTTCCAATATGATTTTGGCTATTCAGGGACCTTTACCCTTCCATATAAATTTGATGATTGTATTTTCCTTTTCTGCAAAGAAGGCTGTTGGAATTTTGATTGGGGTTGCATTGAATCTGTAAATCATTTCAGGTGGAATGGACATCTTAACAACGTTTAGTTTTCCAATATATAAACACACAATGTCCTCCCATTTATTTTGGTTTTCTGTGATTTCTTTTAGCACTGTTTTGTAGTTTTCCATGTACTAGTTATTTACCTCATTGGTTAAATGTATACCTAGATATCTGATTCTTGGTTGCTATTATAAGTGGAATTTTATTTGAATCCCTATTCAAATGGTTCATTACTAGCATATAAAAATAGTACTGATCTTTGCTTATTGATCTTATATTATACCCTGTTATTAGTTTTGGTGGCTTTGTTATGGATTTTCCATGATTTTCTATTTATGAGGTCATGTAGTCTGAAATTACGAGAACTTTTACTTCTTTTTCCATTTGGATGCTTTTGTTTATTTTTCTTGCCTAATTGCTTTGGCTATAAATTTCAGTAAAATGCTGAATAACATAGGTGACAGTGGACACCTGATCTTAGAGGGAAAGCATTCAGTATCTCACTATTGGGAATGATATTATCAGTGGGTTTTCTTATATTCCCGTACCATATTGAGAAAGTTTCTTTCTATTTCTAATTTTCACAGTGTATTTATCAAGAAGGGGTGCTTGATTTTTTTTCACATGCCTTTTCTGCATCAATATAGATAACCATGTGTTTTTATTTTATTTTGTTCTGGTAATGTGGTGTATTACATTAATTGATTTTCTTATGTTGAACCACACTCACATATCTGGGATAAAGCTTACTTGATGTATATCCTTCTCTTACTATGTTGTTGGATTTGATTTGTTAATATTTTAATGAGGATTTTCGCATCTATATTCATAAGAGATATTGATCTGTATTTTTCATTCTTGTGGTATCTTTATCTGGCTTTGGTATTAGGGTGAAGTTGGCTTCATAGTATAAGTTGGTACATTTTTTCCCCTCCTCTTCTTAGTTTTGGAAGAGTTTGAGAAGGATTGCTGTTAATTCTTCTTGGAATGTTTAGTAAAATTCACCTGTGAAACAATCTGGTCTGGTCCTGGATTCTTCTTTGGTGGGAGATTTTTTATTAATAGTTCAATCCCTTTTACTTAGAATTGATTTGTTGAGACCTTCTATATCTTCTTGAGTCAGTGTAAGTGCTTTGTGTGTTTCAAGGAATTCGTCCATTTCACCTAGGTTTTCTACTTTTTAAGATCAACTGTTCCTAGGATCCTACTATAATTCTTTTTATTTCTGAGAGGTCAGTAGTAATACCCCTCCTTCATTTCTAATTATAGTTATTTGCATCCTCAGTCTTTTTTTTCTTTGTATGTCTGCTCAAGGTTTATGGATTTTTATTGATGTTTTCAAAGAACCAATATTTGGTTTTGTTGATTCTCCCTCTTGCTTTTTATTCTCTATTTCATTTCTCTCACTCTAATCTTTGTTATTCCCTTCTTTCTGCTCACTTTGGTATTAGTTTTTTCTTCTTTTCCTAGATTCTCCAGTTGTGAGATTAGGTTTCTGATTTGAGGTCTTTCTTCTTTGGCAATGTAAGCATTTAGGGTTATAAATTTCCCTTTCAACAATGCCTTTGCTGCATCCCATAAGTTTTGGCATGTTGTGTTTACATTTCCATTCACCTCATGACATTTCCTAATTTCCCTTGTGATTTCTCTGATCCATTGGTTGTTTAGGGGTATGTTGTTTAATTTGTTCATATTTTTTAAATTTTCCAGTTCTCCCTCTACTATTGATATATAGCTTCATTTCATTATGGTTGTCAAAGGTATCTTGTCTTCCATATTTTTGTATTTATTAAGATTTGTTTTGTGATTATACCTATGGTCTATCCTGAAGAATGACCCATGTGCATTAGAGATATTCTAGTATATGCTAGAGTATTCTGCTCTTGTTGGGTGACTGTCTGTTAGGTCTAATTTGTATATGTCATCATTAAAATCATCTATTTCTTATGGCTCATCTGTTTAGATGTTCTATACATTATTGAAAGTTGTATATTGAAGTTTCCTACTATTAATGTAGAATTGTCTATTTCTACCTTAAAATTTGTCACTGTTTGCTTCATATATTTTGGGGCTTTGCTTTTAGGTACACATATATTTATAATTTTTATGTCTTCCTGTTGAATTAGCTCCTTTATCAATATATAGTGTGCTTCTTTGTCCCTGGTAGTAGTTTTTGACAAAGTCTATTTTATCTAATATTAGTATAGGCACCACAGCTCTCTTTTGATTTCTATTTGCATCATATATTTTTATCCATCCTTTCACTTTCAACCTATTTATGTCCTTGAATTTAAGGTTAATAGTAAAGAGCATAGAGTCGGATCATGCTTTTTTATATATACTGCCAATATCTACCTTTTGCCTGGAAAGTTTAATCCATTTACATTTGAAGTAACTACTGAGAGCACACAACTTCTTTCTGCTATTTTGCTACTTTGTCTTTGTGAGTTTTATCTTTTTTGCACCTCAATTTTTCCATTAAAGCCACGACTTTGATCCAGCCATGTGAGAGAAGACTCCAAGTTCACCTAAAGCTGCAGAAAAGTAGAGAAGCCCTGAGAGTCTGAGAAAGGAGGCTGGCATTTTTGTACCAAGTAAGAAGTGGAGTTACATACCAAAATAATATAATACAATAGCACTGGCATTTATGATCATCCATAGAGTTACCTTTATCAGAAATCTTCATTTTCTTTTGCCACTTTGATCCACTATCTAGTGTCTTTTCCTTTCAGTCTGAAGAACTCCCTGCAGTGCTTGTAAGGTAGGCCTAGTGGTTATGAACTCCCCCAGCTTTTGTTTATCTGGGAATATCTTTATCATTCCCTGATTTTTTAAAGTCAATCTTGCCAGATATAAAATTTTTGGTTGACAAATGTTTTCATTCAGCACTCAGAATGTTTTGTTCCACTGCCTCCTTGCTTCCATGGTTTCTTCTGAGAAATGTACATTTAATTTTATAGGGATTTCCTTGTACATAACATGTTGTTTTCTCTTGTAGCTTTCAGAACTCTCTTCTTGTCTTTGACATTAGACAGTTTGACTACTATGTGTCTGGATGTAGTTCTCTTTGAGCTTATCCAGCTTGCAGTTCATTGGTCTTCTTGAATGTGCATATTCATGTCTTTCATTAAATTTGGGAAGTTTTCTGCCTTTTTTTAAAGTATTCCTTCTCCCCTTTCTCTCTTCTCCTTCTGGGACTCACATAATGTGTATATTAGTACACTTGATGGTGTCCTATAGGTCTCTTGGGCTCTATCTACTTTTCTTCATTCTTTTTTTCCTTTTTGCTCCTCAGCCTGAATCATTTCATATGTCTTATCTTGAGTTCGTGTATTTTTTTTCCTGTGAGCTCCAATTTGCTGTTGAAACTCTCTAAGCAATTTTTCACTTCAGTTGTCATGGTCTTCAACTCCAGTATTTCTGTTTGGTTCCTTTTTCAAATTCTCTTTATTGAGATTCCCATATTGTTCATTCATTGTTATCCTGATATCCTTTACTTCTTTCTTTGTGTTTTCCTGTATCTTCTTGAGAATATTAAGAATCATTATTTTAAAGTCTTTTTCTGGTATAGCCAAAGTTCAGTCCTTTCATTGATGGTTTCTGGATTTTATCATGTTCTTTTGGATGGGTCATCATTCCTGTTTTTTGGTGTTGTTGTCTTGTACTCTTTTGTTGTACACTGTATATTTTTAAATTTTAAAGTATTAACTCTGGAATTAGTCTCTGAACTGTCTTTTCCTTATGTTTGTGGCCACATAGTGATATTGCAGAGATTTCTTTGAGTGCCATGAGCTATCAAATCAAACAAACCAATGCAAAAAACACCTTTCACAGTCTTTGCAAATTGGCTATGCATTGGTTAATGCTCTCCTTTCAGAGTTTTGCTCTCCTATCAAGAAGATCTGTCCAAGACAAATGCAAAGTGCAGGGTCCTTTCCATCTTATCTGAGACTGTGTTAACTTTGTTCCTTGTCCTGGACTTGTACTTGCTTTTGAACTTAGGAATTCCCCTATTTACAGGAATTTGAATACCTCTGTTACTTCTTATGAAACAAACTTTCTTCCCCTCCTGTGTGCTCTATTGTATGACTTAATGCAGGTAATCATTTGCCCAGGGCTGCTTTGAGTTATTAGTTTCTTACACTGCTTTATTTTCTGCAAGCTGTTCCTGCTGACAGGAAATGTTCTGGTAGAATGAGACTAAGACAAGTTTCCTGGTTCAGTCTTTCAGGTTTCCACCCTCTGGATTGGCACAGACATATAAGTATCCCAGTATGCACATAAAGGTTGCTTTGTTCCCTCTGGAACAGGACCAGGGACCTACAATGGGAGTGCAAGCTGGCTCCATACCACCCGGGGGAGGGGTGAAGGAGTGACTAGTTAAGACTCCATAAGCTTGTCATCATTTTTAAAGCTGCATTTTCTTGATAGCATCGCTCAACTTGTTATTGCAACTGTTTTATTGAGTTTTGAGAAAGATGGCAATGCCAGTTTTTGTTTGTTTTTTTAGTTTTTCAAAAATTTTGTGCTGGAGCAGCATCTTGGAGCATCTTACACTGCCATCTTCATTGAGCAGATTCTTCTTACTTGCACATTTCAAGTGTCCAGTGGCCACATGTGACTTGTGGAGAGCACAAATATAAGTAAATTCTATTGGATACTTATGATCCAGGAAATGTCAGAAGAGGAGGAAAGCATAATGCCCTTATTTTTAAGAAGTCTTAATTTTGTGGGCCTCTTTAAACAAAATCTTAAGTCATTTTGGAAAGAAAAAATAATGGACAAGACTCTATTTAAAGAGAAAGCATATAAACTTAAGTCAAAGTATGTTTACTTAACAACATTCCTATAACCACATGGACACTTAGACATAAATTGGTTTTGAATTCATACATGAGTATAACACTGCTAGTCAGTCTCTTTAGCAAAAGAGAATAACGTGTTAGGCACAAAAACTTTCCACTTGAGAAATTCACTATGAAAAGAAGTTAAGTCAATTAAATTCTTGACTTTGTACTCAAAGATGATCAGTGTGAGTTGATGTAGACTCTCAGGGAAAGAATGAAATTTAGGATAGCAGAGATACCATTGAGGTGAATTATTTTGCTCCAGCAAGCCTCATGCTGAGATTTATTTCTTCTTCTTGGTAATGCATAACAAAGAAAGCTGAATGTGGTTTTGTATCAGTGGGACCATTTAAGCTGATGCATTAGTAGTCTAGCAGTGGCTTTCACCTCTTTCTAGCTATGGGTCTATTGATGTTCTCATTAAGCACTAATATTCTTAGTGATTTGAAACTCATCATAAATATTTAAGTGGTATTACTTCTAAAATGAGAGCTCCTTCCCTGCCCTTCATTCACAAGAGAGCTTCAACCCATTTGTGACTGCATTTCCAAAGAGGAGTGTAACAGGTATACCCATAATGATGGACTCTCAGTATTTATGTAGAGTGATATGCATTCTTTGGAAATGGAACACATTCCATTTCATTCAAATTATAACTCGTTTCATTTCAATCATCTCATTTACATGCTTGTATGAAGGATTTATGTATTTGGGGTTGTCTTTTTGGTGCCATCTTCAGAACTCTGTTCTTCAATGACATAGACCTGGAAAACACTCAGCAAGGTGATTTAATTTCTAAAATTCACTTTTTCATACATGAAGTAATTTCATTTAATGAAAATGATAATAATCATGTTAATTGAAGGAAGGAAATTCACTGAGCAAAGCCACACTAATGCCAACATTATTTAATTGATTAAAAATTTGTGAATTTAGCAAAGAACATCCTGGCTTCTGGAATGCTCCCTCCTACATCTGATATGAGCTTTCCAGTGAGCACTGCCCATCTCAAGAGAGAAGATATCTACCATGATCATGGAAATTGACCAACAGTTTGACATAATGTCTAGTTCCAAATGGGCTGCCTTATTCTCTTTTCTATTTTCTTCATTCCAAACTCCTCTTTTCCATTGTTTTTTTTTTTTTGTCTTTTACCTTTTGTCTAAAATTTTTTGACATTACCTATAATCAACTTTTTTTAGAACAGCTTCTCATGCTTTCTTCCAATCACTGATCCACCAGCAATTCTTCCATTAAAAACTCCAAGCCCCAGATACAGTAATAATCTAACAATGTTTAGTATTGGTGTTATAAATTCTAAACTGCTTCTGTTCCATCTTCTATGTATACTGGTTTCATCATACTGACTAAAACTATCTCACAAGTACTGCACCCCAAGAGGGAACCTGCCAACTCCTCTGGGACATGACTATTGTGCATTGTCCCAAAAGTGGGTTCCTCTCAGTCAAGACTGATTGGATCAAGAGGGAACATCTGAACCATGATGAACTGGTCAAACAAATGATCTCTTTCTAAAAATTTAAAATTAGAATTAAGAGTTAGTCAGCAACTCTGATCTGATCTTTCAGTGGAGGAGTTGCAAATTTGGGAGGTGTGAGTTGGCTGTCTTCTGTTTGCCATGAGAGAAAAGCAGAAACAAATGAAGCAGATTTGCAGAAATAAAACTTGTGAAGTTCTCCCAGATTTTTAATTCAAGCTCTTATCTCCCCACCCCCACCTTTGGACCTCCCAGTCAACAAATCCAAATGACCCCAAATATGGCCACGTTCTAATACCTGGAACCTGTGAGTACGTTGCATTACATGGCAAAGGGACTTTGCAGATGTGATTAATGTTACAGATCCTTGAGACAGGGGGATTTTCCTGGATTCTTCAGATGGGTACAATCTAATCTCATGAACGTTTAAAATGTAAGTGTTAGCCAGGGAAATGTGATATAAAAAGAGAGGAGTGCTTTAGAGCATGAGAGGAACTCAACTCACTGTTGCTGGATATGAAGATGAAATAGAGCCACAAGCCAATGAATGCAGGCAGCCTCTACAGCTGGTAAGGGCTCTCAGATGACAGCAAGGAAATGGAGGCTTCAGCAAGCAACCCAATTCTCCCAACAATGCTAAGGAACAAGGAAATGGATTCTCCCCTAAAGCCTTGAGAAAGGAACACAGCCAAGCCAACACCTTGATTTTAGCTTAGTGAGACTCATGCAAGGATTCTGATCTACAGAACTGAAGATAATAAATTCATGTTGAGTAAGCCACCAAGTTTGTGATAATTTGTTACAGCAAAAATTGAAGAGTAAAACACCTCCTTCTTTCTGATATTCACTCTTTATAATAATGCATTTCATGGTCCTACTCCTATCTACTTGGACTATTCTCCATTGGTTATTCTCTATATATGTAGGTAATCCCTAAATATTAATTTTCATTTCTATTCTCCTCCTGTAAACCTTATAGACTTTCATTACACCTACAGCCACTTCTACTCAGATGGCACCAGAAGCTGAACTCCTGTCTCTGACCTCTCTCCACTGCCTGGTGATCATCAACATTTAAAGCCTAAGGCAGCAAAATAACCCCCCAAAGATATCAAGTCCTAATCCCTAACACTTGCAAATGTTACTTTATTTGGAAAAGGGTCTTTACATATGTAATTTAGTTAAAGATTTTGAGATGAAAAAATTACCATAGATTACCCAGGAGGTTCGTAAATACCATCACACCTGTCCTTATAAGAAAGAGGCAAAGGGAAATAACACAAACACACAGAGGAGAAGGTAATCTGCAAAAGGGGCAGAGATTGGATTGACAAGGCTACTAATCCAGGAATTGTGGGGCAGGTACCAGAAACTGGAAGAGATAAGGGATGGTTTCACTTCTAGAGCTCCTGGAGGGAAGCCCATATTTTGCATGTCTAACCTCCAGAACTATTAAAGTATAAACTTCTGTTATTTTAAGCTACCACGTTTTTGGTAGTTTGTTAAAGCAGCCTCAGGAAAATAATACAGCTACCTACCCAAAAACTCCACTATGTCCAAAACTAAACTTGTCATCTTTTCTCTAAAGGTTTCTTGCTCCCTCTGGCTTTTCTAACGTTTTATTCATGCTGCCATTCTCTCAGTTACCTAGGTTCAATAAATCCAAATCAAATCAAATATCTCCTTTATTCTGAAATCCCCACCCTTCCAAGCATTTTTCAAGACCTATGTATTCACCTTTCATATTTATTTCCTCTTCTAGATTCCAATTGGCTGCTATATCAATCAGGGTTGAACCTTGAAAACAGAAACTAATTTAATTATTTTAAATAGAGAGATTTAAATATAGAATTTTGGTTCTACAGCTGATAAAAGAAATGAGAAACTAAACAAGGAATAGTAAAACAACCCAGAATTAGCACAATGGTAAGTCATGACCATCTTTATCTTGGAGAGAGAAAAAAAGAGAAGATAGAGTGACTAAGGCTGGAGCCACAGAGAAGTTACAACTGCTGCCAGAATTACCATCTGCAGAAAAAGTATAGGAGAACTACTCTGGCTTTTTCCTCTTCCTTCCTTCCATTCTCCCACCAGTACCTCCTATTGGCCAAACCCATCCAGAATCCAGCTGATAGCTGATGTGTATCCTGGGAAACACAGGCGGCAGGAGTCAGCTCCCCTATAAGCAGGGGACGAAAGAGCATTGGGGATTGAATCATGTACTTCACAGAAGACATGTTCCTGTCTTAATCTGTATTCCTCTGGGTGTGAACACATTTGTACATAGGTAAAAGAACTTTGAAGATGTTATTATTAATTAAGGAATGGCCAAATTGAATCAAAGTAGGTTTTTTTAAACAAATCAATTTTACTGATACATATCAATAAACCATCCAAAGTGAACAATCAATGGTATTTGGTATAATCACATAGTTGTGCATTTATCACTTCAATCATTATTAGAGAATTTTCATTATTTCAATAACAATAAAACAAAAAACAGACAAACACCAAAAAATTCATCACCTCGCAATCTTTCTATGCTTCCCTTGCTGTCTATAGCTGGTAATTCTGGCTATTCTTGCACATTTATTTATTTTTTAAAGCAGCTGTATTGAGATATATTCATATACCATATAATCTATCCAAAGTGTATAATCAATGGCTTTTAGTATAATCACAATGTTGTACATTCATCACCACAGAAAATTTTCGAATAATTTCGTTACTCCAAAAAGAAAAGTTCCACACCCTTAGCAGTCACCTCTCAATCCCTCTATCTTTCCCCAGTCCTACATAGCCACTAATCTAATTTCTTCTTTATAAATTGACTTATAAAGAGTGGGTTTTAATTCATAAGCATGGAGGACTTATAAAGAGAGGAAATTCAGAGGCAGTCAGTAGAAGCCAGAAGCAAGAAACCAGAACAAGCCTGAAGTCAGAAAAAGCCAGAGAAGAGAGATTGGCATATGACTGTGAGCACCAGAATGCTACTGACTCAGGGAAAGCATGGCCTTGTCATCTTCATTTTGGACTTCTAGCCTTCAAAACTGTGACACAATAAATGCTTGCTGTTTGAACCAACCCATTGTGTGGTATTTGGTATAGCAGCTCTATCAAACTAAGACTGAGAGAAATGGATCTGAATGCATATCGGCAGTTGACTGACATATTCTCCCATTCCATCTTTTATTTTCTCCCACCTTGACTATTAGTAAGAGTCTCTTTTTTTAGGAGGCACTGGGGATTGAACCCAGGACTCATACATGGGAAATAGGTGCTCAACCACTGAGCTACACCCACTCCCCTGTAATAGTCTCTTAATTGGTCTTTCTGACTCATGTCTCTATCCGTATTATACTTTAAAACTACTGTCAAACTTTACTAAATCAAAAATAAAATTATGTCACTTTCCTCTGCAAAAGTTTTCAATAGTTCCCTGTTACCTACTGAAAAACATTCCAAAACCTTAGCTTGATGTGATAGATGGCTACTCTGATGGTCCCTAATAAATTAAAAGTCCCAGCAGGATCTCATAGACTTCCAAAGTGGATACTACCCAAAATAATGGGGCTCCCAAAGGTTCTGGAGACACCCAGGTCCTATGGTCAGGACAGATAGCTCCAGAGTTTGGTGCCTTGCCAGTGGGCCCTACTTTGGAGCTTGTGCTCCTGAGAGTGACAGAGTTGGACTCAATTATGGCTTCCCTACACATGGCTCATACTTGGTGCTGGAGTTTATAGGTGTCTGTCCAATAGACTGGAATCTTTGGGCTGTCCATGTGCCAGCTAAGCCCAGAGCCTCAGCGGAGTTGCAACACCTACTCTCCAGTTCATTGAACTCACCCAGGACAACTAACAAGGAGGTGAGGATTGACAACCACCACACCAAGGAAACAAGAAAGCCTATAACTACAACCAAGAGAGTCCCATCCACTGGCTGTATGGGTTAAAAGCCCCCTCTCAATTAGAAGTGGAGTGGACATCACCATCCCAGAATCCTCAGGATTGGGGAATGAACTATGGACTACAGTGGACTTACTGGTATTCTACCTTAGACTCACTGTGATTCTAGCAATGGAAAAAACTATATCATTGATGTGGAAGCAGTGGCCACTGGAGGCTCTGGGGGCAGGGAGAGGGAAAACCAGTTGTAATATGGGGGCCTTTTCAGGACATGGGAATTGTCCTAAATGACTTTGCAATGACAGATACAGGCCATTTTATATTGTCCCATAACATGCAGAACTGTGTGGGAGAGAATATAGACTACAATGTGAACTATGGTCCATGCTCAGTGGCAATGCCCCAGGATACATATAACAATTGAAATGAATGTGCCACACTAATGGAGGATGCTGTTTATGTAGGAGGGTGTGGGAGGTGTGGAGAGTAGGGCATATGGGAATCCCTATATTTTTTGTGTAACACTCATGCAATCTATGCTTCTTTTAAAAAATAAAAAAATTAGAAATGAAAAAAAAGAAAAAAAAACTAATAA
>PVKH010019717.1:0-14777 GCA_004027955.1 Chaetophractus vellerosus | reverse complement strand
ATAATCTGGCATAAAAAAGGGGAAAAAAAACTAGTTTACCTCCTTTATGTCATATGAACTAGACTTCAAGGCATAAACCCTAATTAGGAATAAAAAGGTTCAATTTTATTTATAAAGTAACTAAATTACCAGGCAGATAATTCTAAATTTAATGAGCTAAAAACAAACGTAAAAACTGACAAATATATAATGCAAAATTGATGTACCAGATATCCTTAGTAAGAGATTTTATGTTAAAATAAATTTATTGAATTGTAAAAACAAATACTCTGCAATTAATACATAATTAACATATTATTCAGTTAAAATAAATAAAATATAGGAATTCAGAGTGACTTAAAGAGTTTGAGTTAGTGAACATTTCTCAAATAGTATGCCTTACCACTGGAGATGACAAATTCTTTTCAAGCGCATATAAAATATGTTAAAACTAATCACATTAAGACTCTAAAGCATTCACAATAAAGATTAAATAATACATATTATACAAACCATATGCTCAAATCATACTGAAATTAATACAAAAATAAAAGGTAAAAAAACAATAACCTCCATGAATTTTACAAAACACATTTTTAATAACTCATAGGGAAAAACATGTCACGTGTCAAAATTTGTTTGATATAGGGAAAATGGCATGTAGAAGGGAAGGTATAGCCTTAAATCCATATATTGCAAAAGGATGTAAACTTAAAATTAATGGGCTAAACATGCATCTTTAGAATCTATAAAAAGAATAGAAAAAAACAATGATGTTAAAGGAAATGAAATAGGAAAATTAAAGCAGATGTTAATGCAATAGTAACATATATACAAGAGATGGTACCAACAAAGTCAGTTAATTGAAAAGATTAATATAATGCTCAGACTTCTTGCAAGTTTGATCAAGTAAAAAAGCCAAGTGGGCACAAATTAGAAATGCAAGGAAAAATCTTAAATAACTAAAGATGCTACAGAGGGTATGAACAAATTAATGCAAATATATATAAAAACTTGGATGAAATGGGTAAATTCTTGGGAAAAAATACTTACCAAAGCCGACTCAAGACCAAATTGAAAACATTGTCGGTCTAAAACCATTAAATTAGTGAAATAATTATTTAATAATTTGCACACAAAAAAAGCATTTGTTTTAAGTTTGATTAATAGCCAAAATTCATGGATAATGCCAATGTTACACAATTCTTTCAGAGAAAAGAAAATGAGGAACCATTTTTATGCAAGCCAATTTATGAAGCCAGTATCAAATCTGATAAGGACAAAAAGGAAAAAATTACATAACAATGTAATTATGAACAAAGATTTTAAAAATCGGAAATAAAGTATTAGCAAATCAAATTTAACCCTATCTCAATTAATCAGAATAAAATAATAATGCATCATGACCATTTCTTCAACCTCACCATAACAGTCTTCTCCATCACATGCTATATTACCTGTAGGAAAGATATAAAATGTTTTGTCACATTTTTCAATATAGTGACTGTTCATCATTTCAGAGAATTCTAAGGAGTTCAGGACATTCAATATTTCACTAAGGACACAGGCTCCAAGACATGAGCATTCATTCAGAGAAACAAAGGAGAGCAAGTTAGCTTTCTCTTTTACTGTTTAAATCATGATTATAAATTGAAAGCAGTAGCTTGCAGGGTCAAGCTGAATTGTTTCTTGTTTCCAATTGTTTGTATCTAGGGTATCTATCACAATTCGATCTAATGAATGACTAGAGCCAGTGTTGGGGAAAATCTGTCATTGTAGTTTTAACTTGTAAGGCATGATTCTCTGGAATCTTTGTCCTGTGAGTATCAAGCAAGGAACATGGTTTTCAGTGAGCATGAGATATATGATAAAAGTATGCCCTCAAGAATCTGCTGAATTCGCTATCTAGAAAAAAATGAGATATTGCCTACAATTAAGGTAAATTAGGCAGCTGTTTCTTATTATATTGTGCTAACTTTGCTTCACAATTGTGGATTGTTGATGGGAGATCAGAATGGAAGGAAACAGTATCATTTCACATTTCAATAGCAGTTCATTTTATGATTATCATATGCAGCAAGAGTTTTTGCAGCTGGCAGTGACTAGAAATAAATATGCCAACCCAAGAAAACTGTTTAAATTAAATAAATAGTAAAAAGTAAAAGAATTGGAGATTGTCAGTTGACCATTTTGTATAGTTAAAAAAAAAATTCAGACTCACCTAACACTACTGCAAGAGTTAATTAATAGAAATGCTAGGTGTACATTCCCTTTATATTTGAAAATGAACAGTGTAAAATAATAAGCTGGAAAATCAAAACACTATTTAAAAATATCCTAGAGACTATTGAAAGATATTCCAAAAATAAAATAAGATGGCCTATAGAATTGAAGTTTGTGCATTTAAGATTAAATATCAAAGTTCTTATGAAAAAGAAACCAAGGTTACAGTTAAAACAGGTAATTTGTTACTATTCAATTCAACTAACTAAATTTTTTTCAGACTACTTTAATGCCCTATTGGAAATTTGGAGATATTTATAGAGGTCTGGAAAGAAAGAAAAGAAGAAATCTTTGGAGAAAACAATGAGTTTTTCTACCATTAGTCTACCACAAATGGTTCCTTTGTCTTAGATATGTGAAAATTTATACCCTTTGTTGTATTCTGCATTAATTTTAGAAAACTTGCTGAAAACTTGGGAAAGAGCACTTTCTTTCCCTTTTACATACATAAACACAATAAAATAAATCTGCATCTTCATACATAAGTAAAAACTCTTTGAGACACTTTTAGTTTTGCTTGAATATAGCAAAGAAACTTTATTGTACAAAATAAGCATCTCCTCCATATTTCCTTTTACAGCATAGATAATAAATACTAAGTAAAATGGGGGCAAACCCCTTTCATTAGATGCAAGCTGGTCCATTTAGGAAACATAGTTTTAAAACTTACAATGAATTAAAGACTTTTGGTTTACATTGATTCCCTTTCCTTTTACTATAGTATTTGCTCTATTGTGCAACTCAAATAATCCTTTTAAACAAGTTCAGTGGTATTTAAGTTTCTGTGTGGTGGGTGATGCATTACCTTCACAAAGGGATAAAATGAAGCATGAAGTGAATGGAAAATTACTTTCCTTTATATTGCAAGGAAACTCAGAGACAGAACTCAATATAAATTCTCAAATCTTAGACGACTCGTTCTATGCTAACCTGCATTCCTAATATTTTCTATCTCTGTGGTGGTCATTTCATTGCATTACTTGACATTTTTCAAGTGCCTTATAGTTTTTTAGTCTTTTTCAAATGACCCTTCTGATCCAGTCATGATGGATAAGGAAATTGAAACTGAAGTTGTTGGGTTAATGGCGTTTACTAGACTAAAACTCTGCTCATTCCCTTTCATAAATTTATGTCAGTAAAAAAAAAACAAACAACTCCCTAATTTCCTGGTTTAACTAATTTCAAACTATTATAACCACAATCATTAATTGATTTGGAATTTATGTTAATACAGAGATTTTCAGGTAGATTTTCTCATTGTTACAGTGGTTGTTTTAACATTTGTGTAGCTCTTTAGAATTTAAAAGCACTTTTAAGCACATTCCACCTTTTATTCTCAATTCAACCTAGTTGCATGAAGTTGAAGTGGCATGGTTAGTATCTTTAAATTAGGTCTCTAGAAAGGTAAGGAAATCAAGGAGTGGTTTTATTATGTTTCTCCAGTCACATGTTTATCTGGAAAGCTCAAAGAATCTAACGTTTTGAGGATGTTTAATAACATATCACAAATGCATACCCTCCTTTTTTTGACATATACACGCAAAACAAACCAAAAGGCCAGGACTTATTGGGTTGGGAATCGTTTGATAAGAATTGTTAGTGCTTGGAAAAGAGGTATCAGGGATAAAGCGATGAAAGTAGAAGCCAGGAGACTGTTAATGAATATTACTCAATGAAAAGATAAAAGAGAGGTAGAAGAGGTGAAATTTCTGCATTCTTTAAACATACTCTTTATTACCATTTTTCTTAAGTCATGCTATAAAAATGAGAGTTTTCAGACTTACACTGGTGAAAGTAGAATAAACCACAGTTTACCTTTATATATATATACATATATCTTTATATACAAATGTTAAATCATTAAAACAAAAGAAAGCAAACAAACTTAATACTAGCAAGTTCCTGTGTTTATCCTAAATCACCAATTTTAGATGGAGAAAATAAATGTTAAAAACTAAATTTATCATGTGGGAAAGATTAAAAAACAAATGATAAAGTTGTTTTCCCCTCCTTTTCAGCTCAAAGTAATTAGTTTTATAAAATGTGGGTGATATGACCATTGGATAATACATGTTTGGTTCTATTATTTCCACGTAAAATATTACCCAATATATTTTCCTGAGTTTATGAGTAGTTTCTACAAATTTATCTAATTTTATCCAATCTTTGGGTCTTCTAGCAGACTAAGCAGGACCTGCAGGTTCTAGCATAGTCTTTGCCCAGACCCTCCAGTTTCTTTTCTGTGTCTCTAACATCTCTCCAGAAAGGATTATTGGGGCATGTTCCCATGGTAGGTAGCAGGGGTCCACAAGTAAAACCATAAATGTAAAGGTACTTTTTCAAGCCTATTCTCCATTATTTGCTATTTTGCCATTGGCAAAAGCAAACCCAGCCTAGAGTGAAGGATGGATAAACACTCTCTTTGCAAAGTCACATTGCAAAAGAGTCAATATAGAGGAATATAGAATTTTGGGCCATGTTTGCAATCGATCTACCATAATACATGTAGTAGAACTTTGGAAATCTGAGACATATCAGGAAAAAGGTTTCAGAAGAGAATGTAAGTAGCTGTTACAATGCATAGAAGCAGAAAAGAATTATAGGTTCCAATAGACTGAAAGAGAGAGCAGATTAGCATATCTTGACAGTTATAGATTTAGTAGATTAGGATTTTAGAAGATCCTGGAAGTTAAATTATATGACTTAAGACAGGAAGAAAGAGGATCTTGAAGTTGTCACTCTGTTGACAATGCTTGATACAAGAATGATACATTGGAAATTAGAGGCTGAAATATTATCTACCTTTGGTGCTTGCCAAAGTTTAAAAGAGATGGGTGGGAGCAGATGTGACTCAAATGTTTGAGCTCCCACCTCCCACATGGGAGATCCCAGGTTGGATTCCTGGTGTCTCCCAAAGAAGATGAGCTAATGCAATGAGTTGACACAATGAGCTTGCTCAACTTTTATTATAGCCTGGATTATCAAGACGGTCAGATAAATCAACTCAACTTTCAGGTATTAAGACCCAAATATTTGAATTCCTTTAGAACAGTGGTCAGCAAACCATGACCCTGCAGGCCATATTGGGCTCTTCCCTGTAAGTAAAAATTTATTGTAATACACTCATACTCATTCACTCACATGTTGTTTACACCTGCTTTCATGCTCAAATGGCAGACATTATTTGCCATAGTCTGTATGGATGGCAAAGAAGAAAACATTTACTATCTTGCCCTTTAATAAAAGTTTTTCCCAACTCCTGACTTAGAAGATTGAATGAGATTGTTGTTTATAGGCAGCATTCATATACAATGTACTCCTATCCTCATTGGACAATGAGCTAACACACACATGCACACATATTCACAGTCTCTCCTCTTTTGGATCTTAGAAGAGTTGATTAAGGACACTAAGACAGAGTTGTTTCCTATCTTTTATATCATGGGTGTAAAAAAGACACCAAAAAGAGCCCCATTCCTTACTTTGAAGATTAGTTTGTTTTAAAGTAAAGATATTTTTTCAAAACCAAGGTCATTTACTAGAGATTTAAGTGTTAATTATCTATAAAGTACAATCCTAAATATGAATATATTAAGTATTTAGTGCACAAAGAGTTAAGTGTTTCATATTTCTGTCTTTAAATGATTTTGGATGGGAAATGGCAAAACTACAGTAGAAAGTAAACTGTTAGTCCATACTCAGATATCAGACACCAGAAATGAATCTTAATTTCTCTTTTAAGTGACTAAGTAGCATCTACCATTTCTATGTGAATGAGCATTCATTTATCAGAAAAAGACCTTTAGCTTATTTAATTCAACAACTTAGTTTTATAATTATTGAACGGTGAATTTTCTTCTTTATGTCCATGGAAAAGAGAATTTTAAAAGACTAGAAAATATAAATGGTGCCTAATATCATTATTTACAACCACCAAAATTTCATGATGGATCAATAATTGCCCTGATTATAGATTCTTTTATTCCATCTTGCATTGATGGTGAAAAATCAGTATAATTTGAAGTAATTGAAACATAGAAGTGATATAGTATCTGAAATATAAATACTTCATCAAGGATGCAAAGGACATATTTCCCAATGAGATGCTTGCATTGTAACTTAATCTTTGGTAGTTGCAATTCCCATGTAGATGATTTGTCATATAGATAAAATATCAATAAATATCAAATATGATGAGAGTAGGTTATTGAACATAAAGAACCCACATAAAATTAGGATTATTGCTTGGAAAGCACTGTTTTAATGGCAACTAATTAATGGCTAGTATAGCATATGTTGTGAATGACTGTTTATATGCAACTACAATTTTGCATTAGTTGTCTCTTGCATAACAATATTATGACACACATAGCACCTTTACACAGCACACATTTAGCATCTCACATTTTCTTTGATGCAATTTAGATGGATCTTGTGCTTAGAAAATCTCTGGTTTGCAATCAGGTTGTCAGCTGGGACTGCAGTCTCCACTGAGGCTATACTGAGGTAGGCTCTATTTCCAAGCTTACTCAAGTTGTTGGCAGAATTCAATTTTTTTTCCTTATTTTTTTTTCTGTTGTTAGCATTTGGCTGCCCTATGATCCTAGAGATCTCCCACAGTTCTTTCCTGCATGTAGTTTCCCGACATTGCTGCTTTCTTCCTCAAAGCTGGCAAAGTGGTGAGAGAGAATCCAACAAGACAGGAAATACAATCTTAAGGATATAATCAACTGCATGTAATCATATGCATTCCATCACCTTTGTCATAGTCTATGGATTGGAAACAAGCAAGTCACACGTCATGCCCACACTTGGTAGAAGAATACACAAGGGTGTGGCCATCAGGAAGTAGTGATCATGGGGAGTCCCTCTAGAGTATGCTCACTACTACATTCTTCTTATTTAGGACAATTATTTCTTTCTGTTTATAATCATACTGTTTTGACAGATTTTGACTATTGGAGTACTCTTTGTACCCTTCCCCCAGGACAGAGCGGTAGGAATGTAATTAAAGTTGGGACAATATTATTTAGTATTCCTGAAAAAATTAATAGGTTTGAGGAATTGAATCATGTCCCCCACAAAAGAAAAATTTAGGTACCAACCTCTGGTCCTGTGGGTGTGAACTCATATGTAAAAAGTAACTTTGAAGATGTTATTTGTTATGGTTTTCCCAAACTAAATGATGTGGACCTTCCTACAATATGGCTGAAGTCCTTATAAGCAAAGGAAATTGGACATGGAAAAAGAAAATCCAACATGGGACATCCAAAAGCTAGAGATCATGGAACCCAGAAGAGAAACAAGAAGATGCTGCCTTGTGAATTGCCATGTGATGAAGAAATCAAGGAACCCCAAAGAATTCCAGACAGACAGAAGATACTGACCCTGGGAGGAAGCAAGCCTGCTAACCTCTCAAAGCATGAGCCAATAAATTTTTGCTGCTAAACCAATTTGTTATATGTTATTTGTTGCAGCAGCTAGGAAACAAAAAAAAAATTTGGTATGAAAGTAGGGTGCTCCATGACAAATACCTAAAAATGTAGAAATGGTTTTGGAATTGGGTAATGGGTAAAGGCTGGAAGAATTGTGAGGTGCAGGATAGGAAAAAACCTAGACTGCTCTGAACAGACTGTCCATAGAAATATGGCTGTTAAAAGTGTTCTGACAAGGGGGCCAGCTGTAGCCCAGTGGATGGGGTGCTGGTTCACCACATGGGAGGCCCTGGGTTCAGTTCCCGAGGGCCTCTCTGAGCGGGCAGACTGCCTTGAGAGGGCAGGCCTCCGTGGGTGGGGCAGAGCCGCCGTGGGCAGGGCAAAGCTGCCATGGGCAGGGCAAGTCACCCTCAAATGGAGCAGAGGAACCCGCGAATGGAACAGAGCCGCCCACAAGCGGGACAAGCCACCTGCGTGGTGAGCTGACTCGGTGCGTCGCCGCAATGGGGCGAGACAAAGCAGACACGGAGGAACACAAAAATGAGCACAGCAAGAGCAAGCAGAAAGGGCGAGGGGGATATGTAACAACAACAAAAAAAGTATTCTGACAAGGCCTTAAAAGGAAATGATGAATGTGTTATTGGAAACTGAAGGAAAGGCAGCCCTTGTTATGAACTGTCAGAGAACTTGGTGAAATTGTTTTCTAATGTAAAATGGTAGTCAGAACTTGAAAACAATCTACTTGGATACTTAGCTGAAAAGATTTCCAAGCGAAGTGTGGAAGGTGCAGCCTGAATTCTCCTTGCAGCATTGAGTAAAATGGGAGATGAAAGGAATAAGCTGAGAACTGAACACCTAAGCACAATAAATTAGATACTGATGATTTTGAAAATTGCAAGCCAGTTGAAACAGTGTGCTCTGAGGCCAAGGTAAGAAGCAGCTTTATCTGGTACCTCCCTGAGCTTTCAGGGAGTGAGTGCCCAGAGAACAGGATTCCATGTGAGGATTTAACTGAGCAACATTTTGCTAAAAATGGTATGGCTCAACATGGATCGAGTTTGCCATTTCAGTGGAAGTCAGGATTGGAAATGCAGTTATCCAGGAAGGAGTCTTTTTCTCTGATGGTTTTGGACCCTCTTAGAATAGCACACAAAGTCAATAAGGTTTCTGTGAAATTTGTGTGAACAGAAGCAATGCCTGAAAAGGAAAAAGAAAGGACAAATTGAAGGAAGAATGAATTCAAGGGCAAAACTATAGAAGCCAAGGTCTGGAACAAAGAGATCTCCTTGGGCCAATAGAGAGTTTGCACCCCGTGTGTGGAAATGGCAGGTCCACCCATGCATTTGAAGGGGCCAGGCATCTGCCTCTGGCCCTTGGAGGGGGCAGGCCTTGTGTCCCATAGGTCAGGGAGAGTGGTGTTACCCCAATGCTATAGATGGTGGGGCCTGTGCCCAGGCATTCGTGGAGACCCTGGTGGCCATCCGGATGCTCAGAGATGGTAGGGCCTACATCCCAGTGTTCAGGGAGAGCATGGCTACTGCACAGGGACTTGAGAGGGGTGAGACTGCTGCCCCATCAGGCTGGAGGGCAAAGAATCTAGGTACCTCTCTGACACTGAGATTTAACGGAGTTTGTCCTGCTAGGTTTTGGACTTGTTTAGGACACATGACCCCTGTTTCCTTTCAAATTTTCCCTTCTGGATAGGAATATTTATTCTATTCCTGGTTCACCATTGTATATTGGAAGCAGATAGCTTGTTTTCTATGTCTCACAGGTCCATCAGACATAGAAATTTTGCCATAGGATGGACCATACCCATAAATGATTTTGATGAGACTTTATACTTAACATTACTGGAATGACTTAGAAATTTTAGGATGCTGTGATGGGATGAATGTATTTTGCATGTGGGAAGAACAACTTTTTGAGGTTCCAGAGGACAGACTTTTGGGAATTGAATATGTCCTCCACAAAAAGCATGTTCAAATCTTTGTGTAACACATATGTAATCTATATATCTTTTTTCAAAAAATTAATTAATTAAAAAATTAATTATATTAGAGTGAAAAAAATTTTTAAAAAAAGGCATGTTCAGGTTCCAAACCAGTCCTGTGGGTGTAAACCCATTTGTAAATAAGATCTTTGCAGTTGTTATTAGTTAAGGTTTGCTCAAACTGAATGAGGGTGGGCCTTAAACAAGTATGGCTGAAGTCCTTATAAGCAAAAGAATTGGACATGGAAAGAAAATGTTAATTTATTTATTTCTGATAAGGCTGTAATGGTTCCAGAGATTGAAATCTTCTTTTCTCATAACTGGTGAATGGATACTTAATCAATTTATATATATTTAATTCAACATATAAAACTAATTTCCTAATTCTCTATTCAGTTTTGGCTAGTGTCCAAAGGAACATATATTTATACTATTTAGACATTTTAAAGAGCAGTACCTAATGGACCACTCTGGTAAAAATTTAGAGCTTAGATCATCCAAATATATTAACACTTTCTACTATATAATAGTGTCTGAACACAGTGTTTTCCTACACAAGTATTGAGAAATACATTCCAATGTCTGCGTGTGTGTTTCTTTAAAACTCTAATTCCTGTACTAAGATAAAGGCACTTCTATCTGAGAGAAAGTTTGAAATATAAAATCAGCAGATAACCTTGATTTTTAAAATGCATATTTGGAATAAGTGGATACATGTTGAGGTAGATGTGAAAATAGAGATCAATAGGACATTTGAATTCAAAGCATTGAAATCCAGAGTTAAGGTCAAAATAAAACAAAGCTTAAACATTTACAATTAGCTATATGTGAAGAATATATAACTAGTAACAAAAGTTTGAATAGACTTAAGGTACAGGTAATGTTCAAAAATCTGTATGCATTATTTTAAATTTTGATTTGTATTTGGCTGTGAATTCTTAGGTATTTTCATTTAAGAATTTATAGGAATAGGAACATTTGTAAAGTATTGCAGAAATAGTCTCCAACAAATACATGATAGACACAGGAGAGAAACCAATTTGTTTAGTAAAGGGTGGTAAAAAATGATGAGCTGTGAGAAATTGCTATTGGAATTCTTCCAGATAAAAAATAATTAGAGAAATCATGTGTATACCTGCAGAGTTTCTAATTTAAGGAAAGAGTTTGTAGTAATTTATAGCTTGTGTTGCATGTTTGGCAGTCCTGTAAAAAGAGAGAGGATGAAAAAGTTCTCCTCCTTGTAACTGCCTTGGCCTCACACCTATAAATGCCATCCATATTCCATGGGCAAGCACTAATCCCATGACCTACATAGGTGCTGTCTGGGTAATGGGATATGTAGCACAGTAGTGTGACTAGGAAGAATAGGAGAGTATTGGTGAACACTAACAATCTGTATCATAGGGTCTAATTCTCTGGGGACTAACAGCACACAAAACCATGAGAGGAATGTAAAGCAGGATGCTAATTAATTAATTTGCCCTGAAAACATATTGCCAGGGGGATCAGGAATAGTCTTTCCATAATCTCAATTTTATTTTAGCCTGGAGAATCCTGATGTATCTATCTCACACTTGACACATGACTACCAACAACCCCTAAATATTTAACCTCCTGGATAAGGATTTCAGTGAGAGCAGAGATCACTTTTGAGGGATAAGTTCTGACTTTTCATAGGTTTGACCATTCAGACAGGTAGCAATGAGGTCTAGCTGGTATAATTACTTTACCTCTTTAAGACAACTTTAGATTTTTTGCCTTTGATCCATTATGTGTTGACCATAGATATAAACTTTCATTATTTTCAAGTTTTGAGAGAAGACAGTTTGCTTTTCTCTGATGTCTTTCAAATCAGTTCACTAAAATAGCTGTTGGAAAATTTAATAATTCTTCTTCCTTCAAATAAATATTTTCAGAACTATTCTCTATTTTTTCATTTGCATTACATGATAACAATTACAAATATTATTAACAGGAACTTATAAATAAAACTCTGATATTATCACTCTCCAGAGTGAAACTCCAATAACTGTAGTTTTCAATATATGATTGAAATAGCATCTTCTTCCAATTTCCTTTTAAATAGTATCATCAAGCACACCTTCATCTCTAGTATTGTTAATTTAAACAAGATATTAGATTTTACTTCAGATATAAAATCCAATGCCAATAAAATATACTAAGAATATATCACTTTCCAAAGAAGAGGCAAATATTGCATTTTCTATTTCAATTTAGAATAACTTGAAAGGAAAATGAAATAGATTTTAAAGGATTGATGATATATAAGAATACATCAAACACTTTCTAGTCTGTTGATTTTAATAATTCACAGTTTTCCCTAAGCTATCATTCAAATAATGCAACACTCTTTTCAGAATATAAAACTGTTTTGTTTATTCATATTTACTATTTAATAATGCTTTTAAAGTAATTTAGTAAACTGTATAGGAAAACCATAAGGTGTTTTATATATATATATATATGTACATTTCATTTCTAAAACACAGCAATTTCCTATTTAAATAGTATTAGTTCTTTAATTTCTGTTCTTCTTTAGTATCTGTAAATATCAATAGGTTGTTAATTTTAAATAATATTCCACACAATACACAAAAGTATTGCCTATCTTATAATGATCAACATCAAACAAGAAAATGAAGACAAATGGACCAGATAATAAGATTTTTTCCTTCCAGTTACATGTGGCATTTGTCATCTACTAACCTTTCTGAAGTCCACTCTTCTTAGGAGGCAATAAAGATATTTTTCAGTTCTTTGAAAAACATGTATTCACCAAGTGCTTATAAATTGAATTTATTCTGTATTGTCTCAAGAGTGCTCAGTTAAAAGCTCTAAATTGTGTGTGTTTAAATTATGTCATCACCAATTTTTCTAAGACAAATTGACTTAAAATGCAAGGTGAAGGTTAATCTATGATTTTTATTAAAACACCTCCTTATACATTAGACTATAAAAATATTTTGATGGAAATTAAATAGAGAAGTACTTCTCTCAGTGAATGTGTGGTTTGTATTAGTGTTTAAAATATACAATTTTAAAAATCCATTTGTTTAATAAGCATTTTATTTTTCCCCAATTCCTGACATATAAATTGAAAGAATTTGACACGAGAGAAAAGGAGCAAAATATTATTTGTAATTAAGGGTTTGCCTCATAGAACTTTTCTCCTCCAGAGTATATAAAATATAAAATATATTCAAATAATTCTGAATGATCTTCAGCAATTTTGCTACATTTTTTCCATTTCAGAATAGTTTTTAGGAACTGTCAGTCTAACAAGCCCATGCAAGATATTTTAGAGTCATTAACTTGGTCTGTTCCACTTTACAATCATGTAAAATAAACATCTGCCAGAACAGGCACAAAGCTTTATATTCTTATTTTTTTATTAAAGACATGTATTACCATTATATTGTCTGTTCGAAAATTAAAGAAAAAATGAGGTGGTGTTTATCCTTTTTCTTAGACGGACATCAGTTTTGGATAGTGAGCAAAGGCATGACTCTTCCTGAAACTTCTTTCCTCAGTTTAGAGTTTTAGTATATTTGAGCCTGAACAAAGTTCAAAATTAGTTAATTCAGCCTCAAAGGTTGAAGAGGACTATTTTTCTTTAAATCATATTTTGCAAATTCAACTACAAACAACATGCCTACAAAACATTTAACAGCTGTCTCATGATTTTCATTTCCTATGCATAATTATGATTATGTCTTTCCCCTCTACTTCCTCCTTACTGAAACTTTCTCATTCTTTAAAATTCAGTAAGCTATATTCTCCATAAAAGATTCTCTTCTCTCCACCAGATGAAATGGATAATTCCTTTTTCATTTTTAAAAAATGCATCAGTATTATTTTATAAGAGGATATATTTCATTCAGCCTTCAGTAATGGAGGCTCATTTTGAGACTAAAGCATGTCACATCATCCATCATTTTAGATAGGGAGCAAGAGGGAAAGGAAGGATATTAAAACACAGAGATAATTGACACTTTTATCAGATTTGGGTAGAAAGAACCAACAATACAATCATAAAGATGGGAAATCTATGACTATATTACATACCTGTGCATATTTATGAGCAGAGAAGAGAATTTCTGCTTTGTCTTCCATCTTAACTTTTCATTTTACAGAAGAAGCTTAAAAATCTAAATAAAACTGGTTTGGAATGTTGATGTTCTACAATGACTCTATTTGTGGTGGATTGATTGTGTGCTCCCTTTGGGACATATTCTCCATCTTGGTGTGCATTCTGGTGAATGTGGACCCATTGTAAATAAGATCTCCTCAATATGTTACTTCAGTTAAGGTGTGGCCCAATTGAATCCAGTTGGACTTTAATTTGGATTAACAGAGTACTTCATAAGAAGAGAAGTCAGATGGAGAAACAAACTACTGGAGAATCAAGAAGCTAGAAGTCAGTGGAACCCAGAAGAGAAATGAGATCACCCAAGAATCACTTTGGACTCCTTTGTGGGAATATGGCCAATGGGGTAGGCAGATAAAACTTAGCTCTTACTAAAACAACTGAGAGAAAGTCTAGGACTGCCTTGGCGAGCTGCTTAGGGATACAGCAGACCAGGAAACTGCTTCACAACTAACAGAACACTTGGGGACTGAGAGGAGGAAACCAAAACACCAAACTGTGAGTTATTGATCCTCCTGGCCACCAATAAGGGCTCCCCTCCCATCCCTGAGATATCATGCAAGGGTAAAACTCCTGGCAAATAGTATCTGACGAAGAGGAGAACAGACTTTGTCCTCTCTGCTAACACCCCTAGATATATAGAGAGTGTGGGGGAGGGGGTGCTCTGGGTCATCTAGGAGGGTGCTAGAAAGAAAAGGAAGCTGGCAAAAAATCTTGAGATCTCCTGCCTGTGGATGGATGTGGGGCTTATACTCCATCCTCAGGACAAACAGCCTAAGTGGAGCCTCAGTCTTCCTCCTCCAAACCGAGCATGGTGGCAACCTTCCGGGGAGGAGGAGGGGTCAGAGAAGGTGAAGAGTGGTCTTCTTGCAGTTATTTTTGCCAGCCAAGTACCCCTTGGGTATCGGAAAGGACCCTG
>PVKH010019716.1:0-14783 GCA_004027955.1 Chaetophractus vellerosus | reverse complement strand
GGGGTGGTGAAGTGGGGAGCTGTGTATACGATACTCGGGTGGCGGAGCGGATCCAGGACACTATGGGAGATAGTGTGCGGTGGGGTGGTCTGTGTCTATCTATTTAGCGCGACTCGATTCTCCAAGGAGTGAGGTTGAGGGAGCCCAGCGGTTGGCCCTCCAGAGAAAGCGGGCTGATAGTCCAAATGTTGTCATAGAAATGCTGTTCTCTAGCCACCAGGCCACCGAATGGAGAGATCCCCGAAGAGTTTCTTGGCCATCCGATGGTGACAGGCGCGTTTCTTGTCTGCACCATTCCTTCCTCCATAAAGATGAAGGATAGGGGAGCGTTGTGCTGTGTGGTTGTTGACAGCGATGGGTATCTTTTGTTTAATGAGGCAACCCAGATGTAGGCCTGAATTCACAATAGTTACTACTGAAAACCAGTGTAGCCTCCCAGTTACTCTCAAGGAAACAAATAGAAGCCTTTTGTTTGTTTAAAACGGATAGCAATTTTAATATCTTCAGAATCTGGGCTTGAAGGAAAAATGGGATGCACACGGCAAGAATTTCTCCTTCTTTAAAAAAACAGCTGAACATTATGCTTTAACACTAAATTAGCAAGAAAATGTCATTTCTCAAATAGGAATTTTATTGATTATTATCTCTGAGAGAATGTTCAGAATCAGGCCGTCAGGGTCCACATACAAGCCAGTCTGACATAACTCTGAGCTATAGTGGAAGGAAGAGCAAACAGCTTTGCAGGTAACGGGCCTGAAAAATGTCTACATTTGTGTTCTGGATAACTGTGTGTATAATAAATGTGTTTCTCAAACATTTCTGTAAGAAAAGAATATTGTATTGTCAAGGTGTGAGAAGCATGCATTTTCTTATCTTGAGCTGCATCTCCTGGTTAAGGAACCAATTGCCTTTGGGATTGAACTGCTTATGTACTGGATCATTTGCAACAAGGAACAAAATGTAATGATCACAAACAGTTACAAACGGTTAATTCACATGCCATGCTTTATGTCTTCATTTTGAAACCCAATTAGGTAAATGTGCACATGTTTATAAAAAACAAAAGGCAAAGCACTGGTTGAAAGAGGTGGACCTAAGGCAATGAAGCCAGGGGAGGGGAAAACTGCAATTGGAAGATGAAGATTTTTTTTTTTTTTGATCCTTATTTTGGGCTACTTCTAAGGGCTGAAGATGGTCTGAATTCCCAACATGAGAAGAAAATTGAGAGGGCAAGAGAAATTTATAAAGTGTTTAAGTATACTAAGTATACCATTAAGGAAAAAAATATGTTTTAGAGTGATTTGTTTAGAGAATTGCTTTCCTTTCTATTTTGCCTGCTTCCAGTTTTTATTTATTTCTGTTTAGCTATGAATTGGGGATTTGAGGTCACTCAGGCCAGCCCTATTGCCTGAAATGTGACAGCTTTGGGTTTTCCAGCAGCTCAAGAGTTAAGAGACCTTGGGGTTTGTCAGAGGGGCCTAGGTTTGAATGGCTAGGAGGAAGACTTTAGGGGAAATGAACATATATGGATGCTTAATTACACACTGTGTAATGAAATAACTGACTGTGCTTTTAAAAAAATAAATAGAAAAAAATGAACTTGGAGATAATATTCTCAGGAACAGAATTCAAAGTAAAGCAATTTTACTGCTATAGTGCTGCTAGTATAGGTAACTTTTTTTTTCCTGTTAGGTGTTTGAGTAGGATTTTGTAATTTAGAACCCACATTCATTAGTGAGATTTAAAAATGATACAGCCTTTTGTCAGAAACATGATTTCTAGACATGTAAGGGTTGCTACAGCTTTATGTTTTAAGTATGTTGCTTTTGTGACAAACTGCTGCAACACTTGGACTACTTATATGGTCACACTATTCACTAAATGTAGACTGGTGTGTGTGTATGGGTGTGTGATTTCATGATTTTCTGAGTCCTGGAGGGAAATGATGATGATTGATTTGTGGAACAAGGGAAGGCATCGGGGAGGGGTTCTGTTTGAGGAACTCCTGATGTGCTGCAGTGATAAGTAAACTTAATGTTCTGGTTCCTTCATTCATTTAAACAGTATCTAGTCAGAGAAGTTATACCCTTTCACAGTTTAAAGACTTACTAATATTTTAAACCTACTTTATTTAAATTGAGGAATTGCCTATGTATTGAAATTCAGCATAAAACTGTTTTCAAAGTAAATTTTAGTTCAAAGCATGATGCCATTTTAATGGATTTGTTTGGCAGGGATATAAGTATGTACCCCTGCATTTGTTTACATAATTAGTTAATGTTATATATTAATAATATTGAGAAATTAGAAAAGGAAAATAGTGATTACCTAGGTAGATGAAAACCTGGTAGTAAAATTTGGGCTATTTTGACTTTTAGCCAGCTAATATGATCATATGTCCCAAATCCATTATACATTAGTTAAATATTTTGAATTTTAATCTTCTGTTTGTTTGTTTATTGAACCCTGAAATTGACTACCATGAGAATATACACATTAAGTTTTGAATTTTTTTCTTGTTCTCTTTAGCTTATTCACTCTGAATTCATTTATATTTATTTATTTTTGACAACTCAAAGAAACCTTTCTGTTTTGTATTCTACATAGCTAGGCAAGGAAATACTTTATTTAAACTTGGTTGATGTTTTATGTACTTTGTAGGTATATTTCTTTTAATTGATTGGTATTCATGAATATTCTCTAAAAATTTCTATTGGTGCTACAAACATCACATTATTTAATATTAATGTGCTTTTAAGTCTGTATAAAACAAGTAGCTTTGAATGCTTGTTTCCAGTCCCAGATATTCATCTTGAAATTCTATTCAGTTCACTGAAGATACATTTTTTTTTTCCTGTTAAACTGTCTTATTTTACATGTTTCTGGAATCTTTACCTTTTAGCTCTTACTCATTGAATAGAAAGATTTAGCAAACCCTTTTTATTGATTGGGTTCCACCTATTGAAACAGGCAAATGGGGAGCGGTTGTAGCTCAATGGTTGAGTGCCTGCTTCCCACCTACAAGGTCTCAGGTTCAATACCGCCTACTTCCTAAAAACAAAAACAAAAACAAAAGCAAAAACAACAACAACAACAAAAAAAAACAGGCAAAGATTAGGCCACTCTTAGAAGGAAGACTATATGTTCTTCGTCATCGGGATAGAATTATATATATAATTGTAGATTTTCTTCCTGTTCTCAACTGTAAGTCTATGAGAGTAGGGATTTTGTCTATTTTGTTCACTATTGAATCCCAACTACTAGCACAATATAGAATGCTCTCAATAAATATTTGCTGAATGAATGAATTTACTTATGACCCTCCAGATAAAAATGGGGACCATAAAATAATAAGTAAATTATAGAGATACAGGAAAATGTAATGTTTTTATCTGTGGCAGATAAAATCACTATCCTCTTTTAAAAAATTGTGTGCAACTTTTTGAACAAATTTATTGCAAATGCATTCCAGGATAGGAAGTGTTAATGTAAGATGTTGCATCACATATTGAACCAGTGAATTACATTTCTGTGCTGGGTGAATTTGGGAATGATAACAGTCATAGCTAAAGTATGAAAGTTTAAAGAGAGAAAAAAAACCATTCCATATCTTGTTTACTTTTTTTTTTATTATTGTGCAGAAGATAGTTTAACCCTATCATCTCTTTGCCATACATTTTTCTCAGTCATACTCTGATTAGTGTGAATTTTAAAATTCTCTAGAGCACAGGTGGTGACCAATAGATTTTTATGATTTAAACAATTATATGAGAACCCCCACGGTGATAAAAATAGACTTTTAAGAATTGCAGCTAGAGCATTTTTAATTTGAGGGATATATGTTTATACTGGAAACTATACACTTGTAGAGCAAGAAGAGACTAGACAGGCTGGGAATGCTCTGGTTAATTCTGTGTATGAGGAGTTCGTTCATGTGGTTCTAGATAAATGCACCCCTTACTGCTCTTCAGGTAGAGTTAATTGGAGGAAGAGTGAGGATGTTGATTATCTGAATTAACCTAGATGTCCACGACTTTCTAGGATGGCTACTTAGAACTGTAGAATGAAAATATCCCTGTAGCTGCCCTAATAACAAACGTCTCCCTGGAAATATCAAAATGTGGTGTGTATGAGTCTGCTTTAGCGACTACCCGGTTTTATTTTTTGGAAGCTTTTAGCTTCCAAATGTTGAATATGTTTCTAAATGTCAGGATTTATTTGGATGCAGTTCCTCTTTTTTTTTTTAAAAAGCAAACAAGTACTTATAGTTTACATCTGAAGAGTGAAGTGGGAGCTTCCTTCATAAAAATCAAAACTCCAGCTCTGGCTGTATAACAAAGCCTTCAGAGTAAAACTTTTTGCATTGAACTCTGTAGATTTATTGTCTCGCTCTGCCATATAACTGTCAATCCTCTGCTTACATGTTATTTCTTCATATGGGATCTTTGGCACAAGTGAAAACCCTGCTGAACAGTGAAACTATTCCCTTGGTATATATTCAGATATATTTTAAAGTACATTTATAAAGGAGAATCAGAAGAATAATTTAGTAGCCATTTTGTTTATTACAAATAAATTTGATTTTTCGTTAAAAAACCCCAGCTCCACTTGATAAGAGATGGCTTATGTTCACTTTTCAGCATTGCCTATTAAATATAGTTATGATTTCTATTACAGATGAATTTTTAAGGACCTGAAGCAGCTTTCACAGTTGTGAAGCTGTGTGCTATGCTAAACTTAGCAAAAGAAAGGAACAGATTTTCTTCATGATCCAAGCAAACTTATATTTGAAAAGAAATTAACAAGATTTTCCAAGGATGATTTTGATTCCACCATTCATATTACCTTTTCTTTAAGCAGGTGGTTTGATAGTTCTGTTGGTAGCAATGGGAATGTTGATTGGGTGTTGTAGAGGGAAGATATGGAGCTCAAAGTGTACATCTCTGAAGAGAGAGAAGCCATTTTATGAAGGCTGGGATTGCTTTCTCCCTTAGAAGGTGGAAGGATTCTGTTTCCTCTGGACTCTCTATGTATTGAGTTGGGGGAAATACAAGTATTTGTAGCAACAAATTTGAAGTCTAATTTCCTGGTTGAAGGGGGAGGGCAGTGATGTTTTTCAAAGGGAAACTTTTATAATGGCTTTTAAGCAAGGCTAAGATCTCTGCAGAATTAATCCTAGGGAAGTGTGAATTAGCAATAGAAGGTAAAATGTGTGATTGTTGGTAATTAAATCTGTGGCAGTAACTGAATACAGTAAACAGTGAACATTTTCTCTTGTTCTACAGAATGGAATAACATTAAAGAAAACTATTCTCAGACCCAAGCACTATTTTGTGTGAACATCTGTTACTAATAAAATTATAGGAAGTTGTTTGACAATCACCTTTGATTTGTTACATTACTGATATGTAAAAGCCTGTCTGATTTCTCATCTAACATGTAGTAAAAAGAAAAAAAAAGGACCTGAACATGCTGTTGGAAAAGAGTTCATAAATCCTAGGTGGTCTTCAGTCTGGGCTTTACAAACAAAAATAAACATCCATACTGAGATGTTGAGAACCAAAAACTGAATTTGTTAAATAGCTCTGGGTTTGACCTTTATACCTAGCCATAATTTCTAAAATTATGTAGGATATGTTGCTTTAAAGCCTTCATGGTTACATTTTAAGCACAGAATTAATATCTAAAAATAAAATCATGAAAATATATCAAAAGTCAGTTACTCAACAAACACTGGTCAGCTATTGGAAAATAGACATTTCCTCCAATTCTCTTAGGCATACCAAAAGAAAGAACAATTGCATTACTGTTCAAATGAACAAATATTAAACACCTACTGTGTGCAAATAATGTGCTGAGACACTCCTCATTTCCTATTTGCCAAGAAGAAAAATTACAACCACTTTTCAAGTTCTGGTTGGTTTCTGAGTTGATGCCTTGTTCTGACATATCCTTCTGACTTTATACTTCCTGGTTTTGCTTTTCTAGTGGCTCTTGATACAAAGAAAAATAAAACATAATCTGAAGGCCATCAAAGGTGTTTTCTGGGTATTACACAAGTGAAGAAAGCAGATCTTGAGAATTTGATCTCCTGAGTTATAGGTATTATTTTTTTGGAGTGTACAATTTTTTTTTTTTGCCTTTTTCATTGAAGAACTGTTTATGGCAACTTGCTTCAGCTCTCTAACTAGATCGGAAACTCCATGGGGGCAACTGGCTCTTGCTTCTTTGTATCTCAACATTGCACAATGCCTTGCTCAGTTGAGAATGTTTATTTTGTTAGCAGCTGAAGGCTGGCGGTGGGCTGGATTCCTAAAAGCAGTGGGGTGATCATCAGAGGAAGTGAATTTAAGCTGCTTACTTTTTTCTAATGGGTGTCATCCATATGTTTCCCATTTTCCACTCTTCTGTGCTGTTTTGTGGGCCACCTGGGGCATAGTGAAAGGAATGCTGTGTTAAAAGACTGAATCGTCTTTGTCTCCATGCTTTCCTCATTCATTCTCTAGTGAGAATGATCCATTTGAAGATTTTCATTGTTTTACATTCAAAAGGCAATAGCAGTTTATCCAGTGGTTGGAATGGAAAGTTGTTACACACACAATACTTTGAAATCTGAAAATTCCATGCACCTTTATTACCAGGTTAATCTTGGTTGGTGAGCAATTTGCTTTAGAAACAAAGTAGTTGTTTCAAGGAAGCCTGTAATGGATTGTAATGTGGGTTGGGAACGCAAATGTTATTAATGCAGTTATATTCTGAAGCCTCACAGAAAGGAACAATAAGTGATCCGCAAATTAAAGAAAAAGGACTAGAGTGAGATATTTAGGCTCTATTGCAGGAAGTGAATAGTGATGTTTATAAACTTAATGAATATTTCTAGGAGATAGTCTCTGTTGTTTTTTTTCTCTTGAATATAATTACCTTTTCCCAGAATTTGTTTATTTAGGTCATCATCATTTGCTAAAAATTGAAATATAATTTATGTTTTTAAAACTTTTCACATCCTTTAACTTTTTTTCTTTTCTATGTTTTCTTTTGCTGCAAGAAGAGCAGAGTGATCTGATCGTTGACTTCTTCCACTACCATTTATTTACTGTCTAGTTATTTCCCGAGAGAAATCCTTCAAGACCTTGCACCCCCCCTCCATTGTTCAGTCTTCCAGCTATTTTTTGAAGGCCCCCAAAAACCCTTCCTTGCGAATATCATCTGCCCATTTACTCTTTCTTCACATCTTCCTTAAACAAATATTTAGGAGGGGTTCTTTTGAATCTCTGGCTTGCACATATCCTTAAGATTTAGGGGAGCTTCCAAACTGGTGCTTCTATCAAACATCTTGTGGCTGTGAGTGATAAGAAGAGGATTTGGGTGCTTTAATACTTTAACAGAAAGGGTTTGGTGAATATGTGTTAGGGAGTGATTAACTTTCTTTAGTAACATTGACTTTGGTCCACAGAGCAAAATACTTGGTTACTGAGCAAAATGCAGAATTCTTATTCCTTTTCCAGAGGGCAGGGACTTGAGATTGGTTCAGGATTGCCAACTGAGAGGTAGTGAGCCATGCTGGGTAATCCATCATGGGCCACTGGGTTTTGAAATAGGATGCAGGGCATTTGCTAGGAGGGGAGAAGGCATTGTAAATGTGTGCTGGGTAATAGTGCGTCTCTCTCAATTATTTGAACATCGTTGTTTCAGTTACTTAAAAGCCTTAAAAACATCTCTTTCTAATTGTATTTTCATACTGGTAGTTAGGGAAGATGGCCTTAGCAGTGGCCTTTGCTTTTATCACACCCAATCAGTTTGAGTAGTTTTTTGGTTTTATTTCTTTGCTTTTTAAGGTAAAGATACAATCATGTTTTCTTGCCAAGTGAATTGATATTTTAGGACCTATACCTTTCAGAGCTCCTTCATTATATTATGGGTTCTTTCTGCAGATAGCAAATGTAATTTTCCCTTTGTCCTAGAGAGATGACCCATTTCCTGTGACTTGTTCTAATAATACAGGATGATTTTAATTTTCATATCCTTAAAAGAATGCTAGGCCACTTGCTAAGTGTTTAACTCCCTTTTCTCTCTAACCCTTTTGATACATTTTTGAAAATTGATAAATCATGCAAAAACAATGACAGGCTGGTTTTGTGAAAGTTTGGCTAAATAATTAAATACCCCCTGTGGAGTTGCAAATTTGATTCAGGTATGTATATCTTTTCTAAAACTTGTGCTGAAAAGCAGACAAATATTTCTGCCATACCTGGTCGATTGTTTTTTCCCACCAAACTAGCCCTTAGGTTTATTTTTCCTATGGGCACCCGTAGAATGAAGAGATTGGAATAAATGATCTCCAAGGAACATTCAAACTCTGAAACTGTCCCTGCTCCCCCTCTGCAGTTTTGGAGTCTCTTCTGATATCTCTGCAAACACACCCCTGATGAAGGGACTTCAGTTCTCAGCCCTCCTCAGGGGTATGGGCTATACTAGTGACATTGCCAGGGCAAGTGGACTCTGGAAATGTTGCCCGCAGGCTGGTGGACTTCTGAACTCCTCTTCACTCCTTACCTTCCTCTTTGTAATAACTCTGAGTACCCTGCAGGCAGCCCCACCCTTCTGGCACAGAGCTGTGAGGAGGGCCTGCAAATGAGGCTTTCGCAGCCTGTCCAGTTCTCCCCTCAGGCCGCCTGGCATGCTGTGATAGTTTCACCATCTTCACAGGGGATGGTATCAAAAACCTCCTGTCATATCAGCATGGGTTTCTTGCTTCCTGCAGGAAGGGTGATATCCTGGGAGGCACACAGGCAGAGCCTGGGAGGCAGTGCTCAAGGACCGCCTTAGGCTAGGGCATTTTCTTAGATGCCCTAAAGGCTGCATTCTGTGACTTCTTTTTTTCTTGGATGGGCTTTAAGTTTTGTTTCTCATTTGCTTCTAAATAATCTCTGCTGCCTAACCACTTTCTACCATTTTGACCACAAGCAGGTTGTCCATTTGAACCTGGGTACTGGGAGTGCCTTATACAGCAAAGTGGAGCACCTTTGGGGGGGCATTTTGTGTTTGGAGCTCCTGGGTCCCTTTTCCAGGGCCTTCCAGGAAAGGATTAAAGTTAAGCATTGGGCCTGGGTGGACCAGTTTGTGTCCATTTCTTCTTCTATCGCTGCTCCCATTTTTTCTTGGGGCTTTTATTGAAACTAGCACAACTGGTAGTGGTGGTAACACCGACAGCTTGAAGTAAAGAACTTTCATACATTTTTATTTTAAAATATATAATGCTGTGGTCTGTGAACTGCCCTCAGCTAGGCATGTCCAGAGAAACCTTAAGGAAACAATGTCGTGTGCCCCTCGTTTGGATTCTGTGAAAAGATATCTAGGACCAAATACGGAACAGCTAAACTTTCGTCCTGGGTCACACCCATGGTGCATTTCCTCTTCCAGACCATGGGTTGGGAGATGAGCAAGTGTAGAAGCCTGGGTTGTTGGGGAAGAATTTTTGTTGTGTGTCATCCCTCTTGTCCCTTTGTCACAGAGGTGGCTGGTTAGGCCAAGCACAGAGCTCATATAAGGCAGTGTCCAGAGAAACCATCTGCACCTTAAAAATCGACAACATAGCTCCTCCTTGTTGTTGTTTTTTCTTCTGTCAAAGTAATAGACATCTTTTATTGTATTGAGGACTCTGCTAATCTGGTAATAGGTTGTTATAATGTCTCTTGAGAGATCATCGTCCAGGAAATCTGTTTTACCCAGCTTGCTTCTCCCACCATAGGGCTCCTTTTAGTTGTCCAAAGTGATAAGTAGATAAGGAATAGCATGAGATGTTCTTGAGGGTGCGTGCATTCAGCCTCAGGTGGAGGCATGTAATGGAGAAGCAACTTTGTAATATTAATTGAGAAAGGGGACCTCCCAGTTGGATGTGTTCTCTTGTTTGCTGGTCACATTCTGGGCTGTCACGGCAACTGTCCACACCCAGGGATGCACACTGTTTTCTAAGATTGTTCAAGGCCCCTAAAGCCCATTTGCAGTTATGACCAACATTCAAAATAAAGCTACGTTTATCTATGACGCAATTGACTTAAGAGAATTACTTGACCCAAAATGTAGGCAAGTCCATTTTGAAGAATTGGGGAGTAGTACTAGGTAGTGCTGAAACAAAAGAAACTTGAAATCAACCTCTCTTTCCCTTAGCAGTTACTTCCTAATGGTACAAGAACTAATGAGTTGTCATGTACTGACTGCCTCTGGAGCCAAGCTTGACTTTGACCTGTAGTCCGGAGGTGGCAGGGGCTGTGTTCAAGAACTAATGGGATGTCCTCTGAACACTAGTTTCACCCATCATGTGTTGGGTCACCGTCTAAGATGTCATCCAAAGCATATTAGAAATGATGGAAAAATTTCCGGCACGTACCACTTCTTGTAGCAATGAGTCCCATAAGTATTCTGTGAAAGAGCCATCCTGCTGTGTTGCTGTATCAGTTTCTGATAAACAGTTTGTATTTACCTTTTCCATACAATTCTTAGCAAAGAGTTGCACTTTAATTGAGGAAATTATAGGATTTCATTAATATTTCTTTAGGGAAATCTTAACTCCAAATATATTTGCCTAAAAATCACCATCTTTGTCCTTTTAGAAACACATTTTCTGTAGGACTTTCCACTTCAGGCTATGCTTATTATGGGGATAGAGATTCTTCTCTAGGGTTTGCCTGAATCCCTAGAGTCTGTCTGTGACTTGCTACTCAAATTACAATGTATCCTTTCCGGAATTAATTAACGCATTATGCATGCCTAGAACTGAATCATTGGGTCACACAATGATTTTTTTCCAATTAAAAATGTTCTTTTATATCATACAATGTATCTTCAAGCACTATGCTACTACTTGAATTTATATTATACTTTATTCTTTTTTTGAAATGAAATAAAAAAGAGCACTTGAGACTTCCATCCTATGGTGGTGTGATTGTCTAAATAATTTCAAAGTTTAATAATGAGAAACACAGTTATATTTAATAGTCCACCTTTGAGTTAAGAAGCATTTATATTCCTCCACTTAATTTTATTACATTCCTAAGAAATACCTTATGTTGTTTTTATGTTGGCCCTTGAAAGAATGGCAGCCCATTTTGTATTATATAATTAAATTATTTTTTCATGTCTTGTTTTACCATGAGTTTGAAATGTCACAAATAATGCAGTAGTTTTTACACAAAGCCTGAAAGAAAGATTTAAAAGTTTATTCATAAATTTACCCAGAATGTGCCAATTTAATATAGGAACCATAATCATTTCTTTGTATATTCCTTTCTAGTCTTTTTTATTTTTATGTTTCTGCATAGCTGTCATCATACTGTACAATTTAACATTATGTTATAAGCATTTTCTTTTTTTTTTAAAGATTTATTTTTATTCATTTATATATCACCCCCTCGCTGCCTGTGCTCTCTGTGTTCATCTGCCTTGCGTTTTTCTGTGTCTGCTTATCTCCCCCTGCCGCAGCATCCCACTGAGTCAGCTCACCGCGCGGTGGCTTGCCTGCTTGCGGCAGCTTGCCTTCTCCAAGAGGCCCCGGGAACCGAACCCGGGGCCTCCCATGTGGTAAACCAGAGCCCCACCAATTGAGCCACAGCTGGTTCCCCTATAAGCATTTTCTATGTGGCTATATAGCCTTCATAATATTTGAAATGGTTGTATAATATTCTGTTGAGAGGATATATATTAATTTTCTTAATTACTCTTTTTTTTTTGAGACATTTGGATATATCCCAGTGTTTCCATTTAAAAAACAATGCTTTAATGAAGTTCTTTTTGAAGATAGCTTTTTGGAATACACACACACACACAGATGCAATTTGGTTAGAATAGATACATAGAAGTGTTATTCCTAGGTCAGAGGATATGAAAAAGTTTATGACTCTGGGTTATACATATGCAAAACACATTCTAAAATGACTGTAAACAGTTTGCAACCCCATTAGCAATAGTATGAGAGTATTAGTTAGTGGGGAAAAAAATGGTGTGTAATTTTAATTTGCATTTATTTGATTACTAGTGAGATTGAGCACTTCCCCATATGTTTGTTTCTAGTTCAGTTTCTTATTTTGTGAGTTTTCTGTTCATTTCCTTTGCCTTTTTAGGAGCTCTGAACGTACCACTGAAATCAGCCTTTTGTCATATTTACTTCAAATAACTTAACCCCAGTCTGTTGTTTTTCTTTTTCTTTGTTTTGTATTATTTAATGCAGAACTTTTTAATTATTATGCAGCCAGATCTGTTGAGCTTTTGCTCTTGTGTTTTAAAATAAAAACTTAATCTGGTTTAGATACTTTATGAAAAACAGCTTTACTGCCATTGTTATGGGTGAAACCATATCGAATGTAGTGTGTTACACATCACTGTTAATTGATTCTTTTTCTTTCAAAATGAAAACAAAAATGGAATACACATATAAGTTCACACTTATACGTTGACATTATGCAACAAAAGCCGTTCCCTATGTAATATATATATTTTTTACACTCAGTAATACATAATGGATATCTTTTCATGTTATCATAAATCCTTTGCATCCTATTTATGGTGTTTTGTTCCAGCATATGTTTGGATCAAACCTAGTGTGCTGCAGCCGACTTGCACCTGTTCACAAAAGCCGATTGTGCACATTTCTTCTTAACTCTGCTTTCAGTGACTTCACTTTGGCAGTGTGAAATCAGCCATGGTAGGAGTATTTACACTGCAGAAATTGTCAAATGCTACAAATCAGGGCCTTGTTTTTCTTGGGAGAACCAGTGGTTAAACCTTTATCAGCAATTGATGGATATTTCATTTGGTTCCCTTAAAAAATATAACCAACGTCATGATGACTATTGCAAGGGATACATGTTTGTACACTTACGTGATTGTTCCCTTCAGATAAATTCCTGAGAGTTGGGTCATCAGCCGTATGATAGGCTTATTTAAAATTGTGATATATATCATGCTGTCTTTCAGAAAGGTTGTATTGGTTGGCTTTCCCATCTCTAGTTTATGTTTGTGGTTTGTTTTTGATACTTTTTAGCCGTCATTGGATTTTGTCAGTATGGTGGGCAAAAGGTTGTTTTGTATTTATTTGCATTTTATTGAATTGATTTCTACTATGCAGTCTCTATTTGAATTTCTTTTTTTCTAAATTGTCTTATTTTTTAAAAGATATATTTTATTTATTTATTTATTTCTCGCCACCCCCTTGTTTGCACTTGCTGTGTCTGTTCATCTTCCTTGTTTCTTTAGGAGGCACTGGGAGCTGAATCCAGGACCTCTGATGTGGGAGGGAGGTGCCTAATCGCTTGAACCTCGTTTGCTCCCACTTTGTTGTGTCTTTCGCTATGTTTTTCCTCCCTGCATCTCTTGTTGCATCAGCTCGCCACACCTACTCATTGTATCAGCTTGCTGTCTTCTTTAGGAGGCACTAGGAACCTTTGCTCCCCGTTTTGCTGTGTCTCTCATTATGTTTTTTCTTCTTGTCTCTTGTGTCAGCTCGCTACACCTACCCTTCGTGCCAGCTCTCTGTCTTCTTTAGGAGACACTGGGATCCGAACCAGCGACCTCCTATGTGGTAGGCGGGAGCCCAGTCGCCTGAGTCACATCCGCTTCTCTGAATGGCCTATTTATCATAAAAATAAATGCTCCAGGGAGCAGATGTGTCTCGATAAGTTGAGCACCCGCCTCCCCCATAGGAAGTCCCAGGTTCAGTTCCTGGTGCCTGCTAAAAACAAAAAACAAACAAGTGAACGAATGAAAATATCAACTCAGGAGAGCCCATGTGGCTTAGTGGTTGGGTGCTGGCTTCCCACATACAAGGTCCCAAGTTCAATCCCTGGGCCCAGTACCTCAAACAAAACAAACAAAATTAACAAATACTCTAATTTATTAGTTTAATTAAATTTTCTATCACCTTTTACTTTTGCTTTAATAATATACATTTCTAGAAAATTGTCCATTTCATCCAGATTTTCAGTTATATTAGCATATAGTTTTATAAAATATCATCTTGTGATTCTTTTAATTTACTCTATATTAGTACTTACTTCCCTGTTCTTATTTCTCTTTTTCTCTTTACTGGTTGTATAGATTTCTCTTGTTGTAACAAATTATGACAAACTTGATGACTTAAAACAACACAGTTCTGTGGGTCAGAAGTCCTAAATAGGTTTTGCAGGGCTTGTTCCTTCTGGAGGCTATAGGGGAGAACCTGCTTCACTGCGTTTTCCAGCTTCTAGAGGCTGCTGTACTCCTTGGCTTATGAGTCCCTGGCTCTGTCTTCAGAGCCTGCAATGGCCAGTCAGTCTTCCTGGTGGTACATCAGTTTGGTACTGACTCTTCTGCCTCCCTCTTTCACTGTTAAGGACTCCTGTAATTACACTGGGCCCACTGGGATAATCCAGGATAATCTCCCTGTTTTTAAGTTCAGCTGATTAGCATCCTTAAATCCTTCTTTGCCATGTAGTGAAATATATTCACAATAGGATTTAGACATCTTTGGGAGACCATTATTCTGCTCCCACACTGGGTAATTGTCTTTTTTTTTTTTTTTAAGATTTATTTTATTTATTTATTTCTCCCCACCCCCTTTTTGTTTGCATTTGCTGTGTCTGTTTGTTGTATGCTGGTCTTCTTTTTTTAGGAGGTACTGGGAACTGAATCTGGGACCTCCCATGTGGGAGGGAGGTGCCTAATCGCTCGAGCCACCTCCGCTCCCTGCTTTGTTGTGTCTCTCATATTTTCCTCCGTGTGTCTCTTGTTCTGTCATTCCGTTGCGTCAGCTC
>PVKH010019714.1:0-14981 GCA_004027955.1 Chaetophractus vellerosus | reverse complement strand
AAGGGATGGGCTGAGGGGAGAGAACTGGGGCTGCGAAGTAAAGGTAGAGGGAAGGAATAGGTTTGCATCTCTTTTTCTGAGGAGGTGTGGGCAGGACCAGGTGAGTAATTGTGTGTTGGGGTTGGGAGAGAGTGAAAGGAGTTCCTTTCCCTTTAAATTAGGTTTCTGGCTTAAAGTAACATTCAGAAGATGTTGCCATATACTGAAATAGGGAGGGTGAGGGGAAAAACAAATTTTATGAGAAAAGAACAAGATGAGGTCACCTGGAGACTTCCTGTGTCTCAGATCTTTCTGAGACATCAAAATGAGTGTCCAATGAGAGAAACAGGGCTCTGACCTGGAGAGAGGTCCAGGTTGGGGATATTGATTTGGGAGTCCTTGGGAATAGATGAGATTGTGCGGAGAGCATAGGCCGAGAGGAACTAGGAAGAACTCCCAGTGTCTGAGGGGATATCAGAAAGGAAAAAGCAGAAAAAAAAATACTAAAGCAGCAGTCAGTGGGAAAACCAGGACATTGCAGTTTCAGAAAGTGAAGGGAGAAGACGGCTATAAAAAGGAGAAAGGAGTTAATTCAGGTATTCCTGGTGTTTTGGTCAGCCACAGGCGTGCCTTTTGAAATACACCAAAGATTGGTCTACCTTTATAAAGGGTATTTATTTGGGGTAGACGCTTACAGTTACCAGGCCACAAAGCATAAGTTTCTTCTCCTACCAAAGTCCACGTGTTGGAGCAAGATGGCTGCCGACGTCTGCAAGGGCTCAGGCCTTTGGGTTCCTCTCTTGCCCTGGGCTGCGTTTCTCTCCTGGCTTAGCTTCTGTTTCCTCCACAAGTTCAGCTGTAGACCATGAGGTTCTCTATGCGTTGCATCTCTCCACAAGGCAGCTGTAGACTATCTGGCGATAGGCTCACTCCAACATCAGGACTGCTCCTCAAATCTGCTTCTCCAAATCTCTGTAACTCTAATCTGCTGCCTAGCCTTTATACTTGAGACCACACCCACTGAGGGGTGGGGCCCAACGCCCTCCTGATGTGGCCCAGTTAATGCCCTTATCATAAACCAATCATGCCCAGATGAACAGATGAGTTTACAAGCATAATCCAATTTATATTTTTGGAATTCATAATTACATAAAACTGCCAATCCATTACACCTGGTAATAGCAAAACCTAGTTAAAGATCTTAACTTTTGGGAAGTGGATGTGGCTCAAGCAATTAGATGGGAGGTCCTGGGTTCGTTTCCCGGGGCCTCCTGGTGAAGGCAAGCTGGTCTGCATGCAAAGCTGGCGCAGCAAAAAGAGACAATAGGAGAGACAATGAGAGACACAACAAACCAGGGAGCTGACGTGGCTCAAGCGTTTGAGTGCCTCTCTCCCACATCGGAGGTCCCAGGATCAGTTCCCAGTGCCTCCTAAAGAGAAAAGACAAGAAGAAAAGAGAAGCAGACACAGAGAGCACACACAGAACAGACAGAGAGCAGACAGAAAGCACAAAACAACAAGGGGGCGAGGGGAGGAATAAATAAATAAATCTCTATTTTTTTTTTTTAAAGATTTATTTATTTTATTACATATCTCCCCCTCCCCCCCGCTGCGGCGACGCGCCGAGACTTGGTCACTGCGCAGGCACGGCTCTCCCCGCTTGTGGGCCTCTGCCTCCAACGCCGCCGGCTTTTCAGTTCGCGGGTGGCTGGCTGCGCTCGATTCGCGGGCGACCTGCCCTGCCCGTGGCGGCCCCTGCCTGTCCGTGGCAGCTTTTTTGCCCTGCCCACGGCGGCTCTGGCCCGCCCACGGCGGCTTGCCATTCTCAAGGCGGTCCGCCCGCTAGGAGAGGTCCCCGGGAACCGAACCCGGGCCTCCCATGTGGTATGCCGACGCCCCATCCACTGGGCTATCCAGTCGGCCCCTAAATAAATCTTTTAAAAAAAATCTTTTCACTCTTGAATTGGCATTTTGCAACTACTGAGCTTATGCCAGTGAGTCCCAAAATGCCCATCTCTGCCCCATGACCCAAACTAGTGCTCACATCCCTTGATCAGCCCAAGGATACCAAATGTGTAGGTGAATCCTTCATTCCCAGTTCTTTTGCTGTTTCCATGCTTTTTTATAAATTTTTCCCCAAAAGTTCGCCTCTCAGAACTTCTGTTGACTCACAAACCCAGCTGGGTTCACAAATGTCTCAGGGTGTATTTTAAAATATCAGGTTCAGGTCTCATCAATAATAGAAACTTTTGCATTAGACACAGGTTTCGTGCTGAGTGAAGACACCATTCTAATAAGGGGTTTTAAGGCCCTACCATGTGGATCGATCCCATTGCCCACACCCGTGGAATTGTTTTTATGTTTTGTTTTCCTTTCTATTTCTTGCAAAAGGAATGTCAAAGAAATAGATACTGAAAGTGAGTTTTATCTACAATTACAGCCCGAAAGTCTTCTGGTCAGCCCGGGCGTCTTCCGCCCCCAACTCTGCCCCCGCCGCAGCCGCCACCCCCTGAAACCATCGAGCGCCCTGTGAGCACCGGGGCCATGGTAGCACGCTCCAGCGACCTGCCCTATCTGATCGTTGGGGTCGTCCTGGGCTCAATCGTCCTCATCATCGTTGCCTTCATCCCCTTCTGTTTGTGGAGGGCCTGGTCTAAGCAAAGTGAGTGGGTAAACCGTCTCAGCACAAAGCAGCCCCCAAGGGAGGCCACCACCCAGGGCAGGGGCATGAGCCCGGCTGCAGGGGAGAGCAAGGCCCCCCGGTGCCCAGAGTTCTCAGAGGGAGTCGGAGGCTACTCGGGGACTGAGCCTTTTCCTCCTGCTCACGTACCTCGGCTGATGGAGAGTATGAAGAATTGGAAGGTGGTCCGGCCTTTCTGTACCTAGAGTTCAATACCTATCTGGCTCCATCTTCTTTAGTATCTGAAGCTGCTTCTCTATCCTCATGTCCATACTTAAAATTGGCCCTTCCTCTTCCTTCCAAGTGTTTTCTGCTCTTTTCTGGATCTGGGGCTGCCTTGACCTTTCCCCCTTATCCTGGACGTAACGGACTTATATCCACTAGTTTCTACTTCAGATGGCAACACATCTGGTCAATTTGCCTCATCCAACTGTTGCTCATTCTGTTTATTCACCACCTCCTTCCCCAGAACTCTTACTCCCCCATATCGCCTTACTCTTCTCCCCACTACCATCAGAGAGAAAAAAAAAAAAAAGTATTAGGAAGAAGTGTGTGGCCAGGAAGGAAATTCCAAGGACAATATTTTCCATCCCTTGGTAATTTCAGCTCCTTGTCTACCTCATTTGACCCCATGTGGTCAGGAGTTTTCTGAGATTTGTGTGAGACCTTTTCAAGCTGCCTAAAGCCTCTTTGGCCTAAGCACACCTCTGTTTTCTTGTCCCTTCAGAACATACTACAGACCTGGGTTTTCCTCGAAGTGCCCTTCTATCCTCCTCCTGCCAATACACAATGGTGCCACTGGGAGGACTCCCGGGCCCCCGAGCCAATGGGCAGCCCTATCTCAGTGGCATCAATGGACGGGCCTATGCCAACGGGGTACACGGACACAGGGGCTGCCCCGCAGCTGCGATGGGCTACCCCGGTGTGAAACCTCAGCAGCGCTGCCCAGGGGAGCTTCGGCAGGTAACGCACTCCGGGGCTGTGGGCAGGGGTAGGGCCACCAAGGAGGGAGGGGCTGGGCTGCCTCCTGGGGCTTCTTCCCCTCCTGCCTCTAACCCTGGGCTGCTGGGCTGCTGGACCCGGCTTTCTTTACTCAGAAACTCGATCATCCGGCTGAACAGTGAACTCTGGAAAGTTTCCTGGTCTCCTGAAATGACTCTATTGTTAATTTCTCTTTTGAACAGCAGGATGACAACAACAGCCTGCTGAGGCAGACCATACGCAATGGCTGTGATCCCCAAAGTCACCAGGTTATCAGGTAACCAGGCCCCTCCCTATCTCTTCCTTCTATTCCAGAGTCCCAGAGCCTCACTTGATCTTTAGCTCCTCAAACCCAACTTCAGTCACTCAAAGTTGAATCGTAGTGCTTCACTCAGGGATCACCATATCTAACAAGCTTGCTCTGCCAGACCATTACCCTAACGTGAAGTGGCTGCTGTTTGCAGTTATGGGGTCCTTTCTGCTCTGGGGCTTGCTGGCTTCTCACTTGGCAGGCCGAATGCAGCCCCATACAACTGTCTTTGCCCACAGTCCCCTGCACCCCTGATTTCACAGCCTCTCGCACACTCAGGACTTGCATAGAACAAAATGGAAGTGGACTAGAATTACGAGTGGCCATGAGGTGCAGTGCCTCTCAGTGTTCAAAGAGGAGTGGTCCCTGGCCCGTCTAAGCTCCTTAACTAGCTCTGATGCCCTCCAGACAGGGCAGCAGTCAGAGGCGGTATGGGGAGATGGGCCCACTCAGCCCTACCTCACCTGCCTGTCTGGTCTCGTGCAACACAGGGCTCCCAAGTCGAGCCTGGACGAGGGCTCCTTCTTATACACGCTGCCTGATGACTCAACTCACCAGCTGCTTCAGCCCCACCAGGACTGCTGCCGCCTCCAGGAGCAGCCTGCCGCTGGCCAGTCAGAAATGAGGCGCGCAACCCAGAGCCCTGGCCTGGAAGCAACGTGGGACCATCCGCATCACTCGGGTTGGTGCCAGGGCAGGGCAGGGCAGGGAAACTGAATAGGCTGGGATGGCACGAGGAAAGCAGCCACTCCCCAGCAGTGACTTTCAGGTGGGGGAAGCTACAGTCCTCAAAGGGGGTGTTTGTTAAGGAGCCTTCCACAGCTTTTATCTGGCTGGCCACTTTGCTCAGCAGATCTGTGGGTGTACCTGGTGACTCCCACTCCAACGATGTGAGCTGTGGACCTCAAAGATGAGAAAAATGGCCCTTCCGCATTATAGAGAAAGAAGCAGCCTTTTTGGTGTCTGCATTTCAAGGCCATTAACAAATTCCTATTGCCTCTCATCACATTAAGAGGCATTCTCTAATCACTCCGAAATACTTTGCTTTGTTGGGTCTTGTCTCTTAATGAAGGAATAAGGTTGCGTCAGTCGTTAAGGAGCCAAGTTCTTAAGAACTTCATCATAATAACTCCTTGTGCTTCCACAGAACGTTTTTTCCAAAGGACCTGAGGCCATGCCCACCACCCCCATTCCACTCTCTTCCTTGGTGTCAGTCCTGCTGGAAATCAGTGGAGGCTCAGTGTGGGCACAGGCTGGCGCAGAGGATTAGCTAATGTTCCTTAGCCTCCATGGTGTGTGAATGTTGGTTTAAATGCACAACCTGGACCCTGTCTCTGGAGGATTAAAATTCTAAACGGCGGCCTTCTCCTAGAGCCAGACTCGGCAGCATTTACACTGAACTACTGTGATCTGGAGGGCATGGGGGATTGATTTGTGATGGGGTAACCATAACCAGTAATCATCACGAATGGGCGGACACACAGCTCAAAGAGCAGGGCTTTCTTCCACATTTTCATGGGCTCAGCGGACTTCATCTGTGCCCGGGGCGCAGGCTACGTGCTTAAGAGTCTCTCTGGCCCCACCACGGAAACACTTAGGTGGGACATGGGTAATAAGTGGCCCTGTCCACATCTGCGAAAGAAATGGTGACAGATGACCTTGCCCACCCTGGAGGGAACATGAATACCATGTCATAGTTGTAAGTTTCTGTCCATCACAGATGGAGGTTTACCCAGTACCACTGAGCATTGGTTCTTTGTTGGTCTGGATATTAATGTTTCCCACCTTTTATCCCCACAGGGCCCCCGTGCTGCCTGGGCCTCGTGCCAGTTGAAGAGGTGGACAGTCCTGACTCCTGTCAAATCAGTGGAGGAGACTGGTGTCCCCAGCACCCCAAAGGGTCCTACATAGGACAGGAACCTGGGATGAGGCTCTCCCCCAGCCCACCAGTGCATGTGTCTTTTGAAATGCCGACTCCCACAATTTAGGCGAAAGCCAGTATCCCAGAAAGACTATATATTGTTTTTTTAAAAAAGAGACAGAGAAAATTGGTATTTATTTTTCTATAATAGCCATATTTATATATTTATACACTTGTAAATAAATGTATTTGTGTCTTTATAATTCTGGAGAACGTAGGGAATCCTACCCATTGAGGTGTGAGAGGGAAAACAAAGAAGTCGCAACAGAACAGGAGTCAACCAGGAAAGACTGACACAGACTGGCCAGAATATAGACTGAGGACAGCAACTCTTCACTTAGAACCTCTGCAACTGCCTGGGAGGGTACAGGAGGCCCCCAGATAACATGATGAAAGGAAGAATCCCAGGCACGTTGCTCATTTTGACCATAAGGGAAAAGCAAGGCCCTGTGTGTCACAGAGGCACGTGAAGATGGCTGGCTTTGGTAATACGGGAAACATTTTCATAAAGTGCCCTTGAGAACAGACTAGTGTGTTTAGTACGATAAGCATTAACAAACCTTCCAGAATCAATAATCTGTGGCAATATATCTCTGTAAAAACAAACACTGTAACTTCTAAATAAATGTTTAGTCTTTCCTATAACCTTCAACTTAGTCATGTATGAGTCATCATTTTCTTGATGGTAGAATTCAGTTTTTGAATATTTGAAGAAAAGATCTAGTGACATTTTCAGATGTATCAAGAGATGAGATCTGGAAAAGGTAGCAGATATTTCTAGTCTTGTGTCTTTTTTAAATCTTGAATGTCACTTGTATTTTTATTAAGGCAAAAGCCTTATTTAGTTGAAAAGGGAGACATTGTACAATAGGCAAGGAGAAGCAGACTCACAGTTCTCCTACTGATTTGACTTGAGGTAAAGCTTTGGTCAGAGGGAACAAATGAAACCAACTGTAGGGTGTGTGCATTGAAGAGCAAAGGTTTTCTCCAAAATACCATAAGTGTTACCACACATAAATGCGTGGTGCCTGATAAAACTCACTTCTCTTCTTTCTAGAAAACACTAACATTGCCAGAGGAGTTGACTCACCAGTTGTTTAAAATCAACATTTGCTTACTGTTGTCCACCCAAAAGATCAACCACAGATTCTTTGTCTAAATTTAAAGCCTTTATTTGAGAACTGGAACTGGACTTTGGAAGGTGGGGGGAATAGGGAGCAGAATATTTTATAGATTTCAGTAATACTGAGATGCAGATGAAATGCCACCTGAGACAATTTTGTAAGAGTCCTTGTGCCAGATCCTGGCTTTATACTCTCCTCACTAAGAAATGAAAAACAAGATCCTAGGGGAGCCTAGAGTGAGACTGTGGCCATCTAGGACAAGTGCAGCCTCTGCTGGCCAGAAGAAATACAGCACCTGCTCTTCCCAGATTTCTACATCCTTTTCCATCAAACAAGTAAACCTGAAAAAGAACTCTATTAAACTTAACATGATTTTCAGAAAGGGAGTAATTTTAAAATATTTCTAAAAATAAAATGAAGGACAGGAAGGAACATAAAAATGATAAAGGAGAGGTACAACAAGAAGAGAAGAAACACATCGTTGTGACTTTAGGCAGAAGCCAGCACTGAGCCTAGAGGTCATGTTCAGTAGGGGACAGGGCTAATCTTCTCAGGCTTCACTTTGCCAATCCAAGGGCACTGAGATCAAAGCTATAATTCATTTAGCCCGCTGGGCTTTCCCCCCTCCCTTTGTTTTGTTTTTCTCTTTAGTGATCTAAGGTAGCTGTCAAAATGAATTTTGGTGACCTTTATTGAAGTGGTATGTGAAATATCTGCTGTCTGCGCAGCGTTGGAACTGGATGGTTTAGCTCTTTAAAAAAAACTAAACACACACACACAATGTCCTCAGAAAGAGAAAAGCACTTCTGAGGGATGTTAAGTGAAATAAATGGGTATCTTTATCTCAGGCAGTTTCAGGAAAGAGGAAAAAGATAAGGGCACTAGGCTTTTAAATTTTAGCCCAGAAAAATAAACAGCACAGATTTTCAATTTTATTGCATTTTTTGTATTTCTTTATATTCAGATTAATTCATTTGGCACACACTAGATTTCATCATTAGAAAAAAAATACCTTTTTAAAATTTTGATTTAGTCAGCAAAGGCTAAGTAAATTACTAAAGGGAAGAGTAAGACCAGTGAGCGGAAGGAAGCTGGTGGGGGTGCAGAGTTCAGCGCCTGATTCAAAGACCTCTGTAAGGATGGGAGTCTCCCATGATGAGACAGACTGACTCGGCAGGACTGAGCAATGTCTTCCATTGTTAAGTGTGACCAGGGTGCTGAACTCTGCGATTTCTTTTTCTTCCAATGCTGAGATTTGATGAAACTATTGACCAGGGTTCAAAACAGCCAAGTTATGTTATCCGTTGATCCATAAGTAACTCGATTTAGACTCAGGGGTGAGGCTGCATTCTCTAGCACAATAGGAGGCAGAGAGCAGTTTTGATGAGGGAAGCAGGACAGCTTTCCATCCATCGCCTGCTCAGGCTGCAGTACAGTGGTTTAATTTTGTTTGAAGCTTAACTTCCCAAAGCCTCCGATGCTTATACTTATTTATAGGTTCAAAACTAAGTCTGGAACCAAGTAGAAATAAAACTAGGGTGATGTATATATCTTATCCAATTCAAAATTACAATTGAGTGTTAATTATATTATCAAGTTCCAATCATGCCAGAGGAAGCCCTGAGTGATGGCAACCTAACTAGTGATTTAGTTTAAATTGATTTGGTAAAAATTAAAGTCCTGTTTAGTTTTACTTTAAGTTGAAATATATATGGAATCTTTGATCTGGTTCTTAGACTCTTAAATCCATTCTTGCTGCAATTAAAATCAGAATTTCAGAATGGGAAAGAACCTTAGAGGTTATCCATATTTCTCATTTGTCAGAAGATAAAATGAGGCCCAGGAAGACTATATGACTTCCCCTGCATTTCACAACTACCAAAGGGGTAGAGTTTCCTCAAAACCTTTCTTGAAGACCAAGCCCTTTGTCCCTGAAGTTACTCATTGTGGCAGCCAGCCCCGGCGGTGACCCCTCCCACATTACCCAGGGTAGGCCTGCATGAGCAATAGAGAATGGCAAAGGTGATGGTGTGTGTCACTTCTGAGATTAGATTGTAAACATCTGCAGCTTCTGTCTTGGTCTATCTCTCATGCTCTTTGTCTCCTTCATTCTTGGAACATTTACTCTGGGGGAAGCCATGTCCTGAGCAGCCCTGTGGAGAGGCCCACACAGCGAGGAACTGAAGCCTCCGGCCAAACAGCCACATGAGTGAGTTTGGAAGCAGCGCCTCTCCAGCTCCAGTCAAGCTTCCAATGGATGTAGCCCCAGCTCACAGCTTGACATCAACCTCATGAGAGACCAGCCTAACGATTCCAGCCCCTCAGAAACTGTGAGATAATAAATGTTTGTTGTTCTTAGGTAAGTTTTGGTATAATTTTTTACACAGAAATAAAGAACTAATACACTCCAGAGCTATGACTAGCACATTTAAGATGGAAAGGCATACACAGTTTAGAGTGCACAGAGAAGGTATTAAGGTGATTTGTAGCCTATCCTTCAGAGAAGCTACTACATTGGAGATTTTTGCTAGTGGCACAAACAATAAACTAGTCTGTCCTCTTAAGTAGGAATGTAAAAGAATCTTAGAGACACAACAGGCCAATCGGCCACCTCCAAGAAGAGCCTAACATATGAAGAAAGTAAGTCCTGCCCATAATTGTTTGGGGGAGAACAGCAGACTGGTGATGGGTCGGGGAGCACTGGCACTCCTGAGTAGCTCTGTACAGTTATGCAATATTGCCTACTTTACCAATGTTCTTTCTAAGTGACCAACTAATATTCTGGGACAACCTCAATAGAGTATAAATAGTTCATTAACCCTGATAGAGCTCTGAATTCTAAAGTGCTAAATTCTAATAATAACAGAAGTACAAATGTCAATGAGATCATTCTTAAATGGTTTCAGCCATGAATTTCAATGAGCATTTACCCCCAAACCAACAGAATACCCTTAAATTACTTAAAATATTATGCATAATCAAAAGTGATTCCTACAGATGATCTCTTGAGTGATGTAAAACTATTTCATTACTTCCTTATCTTACTATATGAAAAACAGCAAATGACTCAAGCAGAACTTGAAAGTAAAATGGCATAGGACATGAGAAACTACAAGGAATACTCAGAATATTGATAGAGTTGGGAATATTTTCAGAGAAAAAGCATCCTTTTTGACCATTTTGCAGAACACTTCTCTGCTCTGCTTAGAGCTGAAGAGTTTGCTAAAACTATGGGTGATTCAGGAAGCAGTTATTTTCCTGCTTTCTGCCAACCTAAAGCAAACTAAAACTTCTGCTAGGCCTGTCTGCATTTCCTGAGCTCTCAAACAGCTGCTTGATAAAGCCAATAATGTCAAAATTCTATTTTGCATTTCTTATTCTACAATAGGGTTGACACAATAGTCTGCCTTTTCCCTCTTCTTGTGTGCTCTCAAAGAATACTTAATAACATCAAAGTTTATTTTCCAAGGATCAAATGCTGGAAAAAGAAGTTTTCTCATGGGTTGCTAAAAGTTTTTCTTTCCAGTGGCTAAAAATTCAGATAACCAAAAAACTAATTTTTCTAAAACAGGATATATTGCAGATGCTTTCTTGCAATTTTGAGATACAACCTCCTGAGACTTCACAGCAGGTTCCAAACAGATCTCAAGTGGCTCAGGTCAATAATAAAAAGATGTTGGGTGCTGCAGTTAGTTCTAAGATAACCAAACTGGGGAAACATTTTTAAAACTACATGACTGGATCTGGTTTTAGACTTTTTGATAAGTTCACTTTAAAATAACAGGGTTTCTGAAGGTGACAAGGAAATAGAACTTTGGTTAATTATATATGTCAGAAAAATCTTCGATGGAATTTGAGAAAAAAGCAAACTCAAAGGTCAATGGGCTTCATTTCACTGTCTTGAAGAGGATGAATGGGTGGGAGGATAAGACCACCTTTCTTGCGCAAAATAGCAATCTCTTCCTTTAAGGCCAAAATCCTTTCTGCCTGGACTTCGATCAATTCAGTGACCTTCTGTCTCGCGATAATGTCTGCTTTCCGAAGGCCCTGGAAGGCATTGCCCTGATGAGAGAAAACACCACCTCCTTGTTTTAAGCATCATTTGGAAAGTGAAAAATTTCCCTGTTATAGATCTGTTAGCAGTGCCTTACCATCAGTTCTTCCCTGAAATCCCACCATCTAAGGAACAACTCTTAAAATGCGAATCCCCTTTACATTAAGCCGGCCATCCATCATTCATAACCTCAAGGGTTCATCACTGGAATCATAAAAGATAAGGTACAGCCAGAAGGTACAGCCCATATTTTGCTTTCCAGAAAGAAATCTCTATTTCCTTATTCGCTTCCCTCCACCTTCTGGCCAACTCCTGTTCATAATTTTCACATCACTTTCAGGGAGACCTCTTTTGCCTTATTAACTAGATTAGGGTTTCCCTGCTCTCTGTTCTATCAAAACATGCATCACACAGCATTATAATTATTAAGTTGACCCATATGAAAGTTATAATATTTCATTCTTTTTTAACCTATAAAAATGGCAGCTCAAATGAAATGCTTGTTTGATATCTGTCTTTCCTGTTACATTAGAGATACGGCCCAGAATGACTGGGTCTCACCACTGTACCCCGGTATCCACCTGTTACATAAGTAGATGATGCTCAATAAAATTGGAATGAATGAAGATATATGTTCAAGGGACATAACAGCTATCAAGTACCCACTCTGTGCCAGGTGCTTTACATATGCTCTCATTTAATCTTCACAACAACTCTGTGACTTAGGTACCACTATCCTAATTTTAGAGGTCAGGAATCTGAGATTCAGAAAGAATCATTAACTGGCCCAAGTCACTACATTATTAAGTGCTGGAAGCAGGATTAGATCCAGGTCTGCCTGGTCCCTAAGTCCATGATTTTTACTATGGCAGACATTCTTGGCTGTTTACCAAGTATCCTTCTTCTGTCCATCCCTTGTCTTCCTTCACTTTAGAGGAGCTACGGGTAGCTAAGTCAATGTAAGCAGAAAGCTTTCGCTTTCCTAATGAAAGAGACAGAAGAGGCTGGCCCATGGATGTGAAACATAGAACTGAGACAACCATCTTGTGACCTTGAAGAAAATCACAGGAATTCTGGCCCTGGCATCATGGATCATTACAACAAAACTGGTAGTTGCCTCCTTTCAGATTTCTTGTTAGGCAAGAAAAATGTCCCCTATTTATTTAAGCTACTTTCAATGGGGCTTTTGGTTACTTGCAGCCAAATGTATGCTTGATATACCAACTTGTGCCCACTCAATCTTCCTTGCCATATCCAATGAAATACTGGTTATTCTTACTTTAAAATGGCTTTTGACAATACATCGGCATCCAATTTATGCCTAGATCATTGCAAGAAAAAAATAGCAATGGAGTCAGCTTTGGAACTGGGCACACCTGAGCTTAAAAACTAGCTTCACCACTCATTAGCTATGAGAGCTTGAGTAAGTTCATTTCTCTGAGCTTTGGAAAGTAGTGTTTTAAGGCTCACATTAAATATCCTATATAAAGAGACTATACATTACCCAGAACTCAGTGGGCACTCAACAATATTAATTTCCTTTCCCATTCAACTGATCTCCTGCCTCCATCAAAGCACACAGGTCAACAAATGTTTACTGACGGCTTGCTCTGTAATGACTTTGTTCAGCCATTAATCTCCTCAAATACTACTTTGATTCTTTACTCAAAAGTTATTTGGTGGATTAAAGGCCCTCTATATTCAGATTCTAGTCTTCCTCCTATCTAATTTCCCATTATACATCTTCCAAGTCCTCTTAATCACTCTCCAAGGAATAAATCACATTCTTTCTTACTTCTGGGCATTTGCTTAGAACATTTTATTAAATAAATATTATCTACCACATACTACGCACAATGCTAGGCTCAGTAAAAATTACATAAAATCAGGTTGAAAGCCATAAAAAGTAAGAAGCATTTTAACAAAGTAACATATAAAATCTCATGGTTAAAGAAGATCACTTGAGCTAAGTCAAATGAAATAAACAGCTATTGGAAATACATTTTTTTACATTAGAATCAGGGCGTATTTTGGTATCATTACTTATGCTTAAATGACTTTATTCTCCAGGACTCAGGCAAATCCCAGCTTAGTGTTTATGTGAGTTCATAGCACCAAGAGGCATTCAATAAAGCTAGTCCCTCAGGTCCATGGTAATGTGCTAATATCTACCTAGTGTCCTCAGAGTCCGAGATGGGCCTGGAAGTGGTCCAAGACCAAGGTTTGTTAATGTACCAGCAACTGATATTCTTGTGAGCGGCCACTTTTACAGAGCTTTCCCAATTCTGACAAAGGGTCTGAAGAAAAGGAACATACCTGCTGGTTCTGTAGTGTATTCAACTGAGTATCAAGTTTCTTCTTTTCAATACATAAATCATTCATCTGGTGAAGCTTTTTGGTGTGCTCTTTGGTCTTCATCATCAGTTCCCATCGCACTTGAGCAATCTTTTCCTACAAAATGGATTAAGTCAATAAGAGACGAAATAGAGAAATAGAAATCAGTGTCCAGATTTGATTAAAACCATAAGGCAAATGGAGCAACATGCATATATGAAACTACTGTCTGGATCCAAAGTGAAAATGCAGTCAGAAGCAGCTGCATTGAGTCTGGTTTGATGAAAGAAAAGGCAAGAAGAATGTTAAGTATGCTAAGAATAAGATAGACATAGATATCACCCACTGTTGAGGAATGAAATTAGTATTCATACTGAGTGCTGGTATTACATTGTGTAAAAAGAAGAATGATCATTTAAGCAGCAAACTTTCCTATATTGCTCTTTCCCTAGTCTTGGGCCAGGATCTTCAAGGTAGATGGCTTGGATGGCCATATACCTACCAAATAGCTTTCCTTTGTTCTCTTATTGTGCCAATAAATTATTTTAGATTGTACATATTATCTCTAGCATTCCTCTGATATAGACCAGTCCTGCTGACATGAACACTTTAATAATTTGCTTCTTCAAACTAGTGGTAAATCTCAGATTAGCAAAGATGAGACAAGGCTTCTGGATAAGATAGCACTAAGAACCTCTCCTCTGACCCTATCTGCCAATAGAGATAAGATGGGAAACTGGAAAAACAAATCATAATTTATGGGCTTATAAAATCTTTGTAAAAGCTCCTGTCTCTGATTCAGGCTGGAACTAGGGCACTGCCTCATATCATGGCTTGGGGAACAATATGTAGTCATTAAAATCTTCTAAGACCCTACCAGCCAAATAGTTTATGCCTTGTTACAAAATTTATTACTTAGAGATGTTTTCCAACTTCCAGATTCTAACAGCATGCAAAAGGTATACAATAATACAATCAGGAACCGCAGAGAAAAACAGTTCCATTTCTAACACCATTAGGACATTTATATAAACATTAATGAAGGCCTCAAAGCGGAATCTCTCCAAACACTGTCATGCCTTTTGCCATCATATTTACATGCATCCTGGACCCTAAATCTCAGTGCTGGTGCCTTCACCCAGAGACAGACAAATCCCTCCAACTACATGAACAGTAAGGAAGCCAAGACAGGCTTAAGACCAAGGGAGAGCAAAGTAGGGCTCACACATACTCATCCAACTGCACAGAAGCTTTGTAGGAATCATTTAAGGCTCACTGTGATTTCTTGCCTCTACCCAGATTTAATCAAGGTAGATGTACTACCCTCTCAACCTTACCTCCCACATCTTCATTTCCTTTGCATTCAATAACTCTTTTCGAAGTTTTTTGATCTTTAGTTCTTCGAGTGTTGTGTTAACAGAAAGTGTCTGAAGGGCTTCTAGGTCTATCACGCGGCCAAACTTGCTGATCATTAGGTGACGGACTGTTTCTTCCATTTCTAAAAGAAAACAGTCTTCTTAGGTTATTCATCAGCTCCCATTGTTATTAAATGAACAACACAAATAACAATAAATTCTATGGAACATCTTTTGTAAGAA
>PVKH010019713.1:0-14824 GCA_004027955.1 Chaetophractus vellerosus | reverse complement strand
CCCTATCCACTGGGCTATCCAGCCGACTCCATAAAGCAGACCTTTTAAGACATTTTCATGACATTGGTCTTGAAAAGAGCAATGGTGGTGGGGTACTAAAAGATTGTTATTATAGTAGAAAAAAATTCATGTAGGCTAGAATATAGGAAGGGCATGTTGGATGTCTGGGGCATATGGCTGCTAAAATAAGAATTTGAGGTAATAATTTATGTTAAATTTTGGGTTATGGTACTTTGGCAGATAACAGTAAAGAGAAAGGTTTGAGAGATTTTAGAATAAAATTTAGTGACAGACTTGCTTTTGGAAGTGAGGGACATCAGTTATAACATGTAGGTTTTTTGACTAGTGTATTTAGATGATGATTGGTATGTTCATTAAGACATAAAAAATATATATATAAAATATTTGAACATAAAGTATGTTTTTATTGATAATATCCCAAATAAATGTAACTAATATACTGAAAAATAAACAGTCCATAGATTACACAGGAATTTGTTTTAGTTTCTTTTTAAATATTACATGCAATCTAAACATTATTTTAGAACAGTCCATTTGTTTTATCACATTTTTGTTGTTGTTGTTGTTGACATAGTATCCTAAAATAAAATCTTGTGAAAACTGAAGTCTATCTTAGGGCCAGATATTTTGCTCCTTTAAAAGTATTTCCATTTTTTCATTAGTTCATAACTGTTTAATTGAATCTTCATAAAATATATTTAAATAGATGGTAGGGAAATTCTTTCTTCCTTATTATTCCTCCTCAAAATCCTTTTTCTTTATAAACCAGCCCATTATTTAAATCACTTTTAGAATTTTATCCTCAAGAGCTTTAAAATTCCCATGAACATTTGATTGAAATCCAATTAAAATGAATACAAATCAGGGACATTTCATATCTTTTGTAACATTCAAACCTTCTAAACTCATTTGACTCCAAATACTAGAATTGCAAAAGATAATGATAAACATATCTATTATTTAAGTAACAGAATATGCAGCTGTCTTTTCAATTTTTCTAAGTATCTGACGTTATGATTCAGAAAAAAGTTCATACATATTGGAGCTAATCCTGCTTTCATCATAACAGTGTTTGAAGCAACTAAAATAAATGATAAGGTGAAATAAGTAAGCTGAAAAATTGAATGATATCTAAACTATATAATTAATTTTGAAAACAAACTCTGCATATAAGAAAAAATACACTTAAAGTACCTATATGCTGCTTAGCTGTCTGTAACTTGATAATTTTTTATTACATTTCTATCACAATGAAAATAATCTAAATGGATGTAGAGAAGCAAGGGCACATAGATGTAGAATGGCAATTTACTACAATGAATTAGATTCTCAGCTGAGGAAAAGTATATCTCTTGCCAGGCTGCAAACTATATGTTATATTATTTAAGTAATAAAATCCCAAAATAAAATTGAATAAAGATAAATTGAATAAAATTCAATGCTGAATTTTAACTTGTGAAGGAAAAAAAAGCAAAAACAAAAACAACCAAAAAACCTCTATACTTAGAATAAAATTTGACAAGTAGATAGCCATAAACTACTATTAAGAATTCCTATACATTGTTCAATAAACATTATTCAAAATAATAAATAAAGCAAAATAACTCAAACATTTAAAAGAATAATGCAGGTAAAAATCAAAATTCATATTAATTAAAAGTATAAAATAAAAACCAGAAAAGTTTAAATAATACATTTATCTTTGACATTGACAGGTGTATACAATTATTAAATCATCTGTTTAACTTCAGTTGCCCTTTTTAAATTAAAATGATATACCTTTCGCTTCTCTACATTATTTCATTTCTTTTAGATCTCACAAAAATACTGGTTTTGAAGAAATCAAGTCTAATGGAGTTTATGTAAAGAGCTTAAAATGACATTTCTAGAAAGATATAAGTCACAATCTGAATAAAAGCAGGCTTTTTATTCTAACACTGAAGACCGTACTCTTACTAATTATTATGGCAAGTATGATGATGAAACCACATTTCCACTAAATGGTATTAAAATTTGTATTATAAAATTTTGCAAACACTGCAATCATACAATAAATATGTTGGTGAATTTATTTACATAAAGTTGAACAATTTTGGGGAATCAGGGAGGGTCATGTCTTATTTCTCAGAAATATTCAGTAACTATACCAGATTGAAGGAAATTAAAACATGACAATTGAAAGCAATGCATGATTACTGAGACAATGGGAGATCAATAAAATATGTAGATTAGATAACAGTATTACAATTGCGTTGATTTCCTGATTTTGATCATTGTACTGTCATTACGTGCTTTCTCCTCTCAATGCTGCCTGGATCATGAGGGGGTGATGAAATCACGTGAGGAAGTGGTAAGTACAGATAACCTGAAATGCAGTGTTTGGAGTGATATCTTCTTTACCCCCATTGGATGGACTTGGTACTCTTGTCAAAAATTAATTGGTCATAAAGGTGTGGATTTATTTGTGAACTCTCAATTTGATTCCGTTGTTCTGTATGTGTGCCTTTGGGCCAGTGCAACACATTTTTGATTATTGTAGCTTTGTAATAAGTTTTGAAATTGGCAAGTATGGGGTCTCCAACTTTCTTCTTTGTTTTGTTTGTAAATAAGTTTTATAGTGGAGGTGATTTTATGAAAAATATGGAAGAAAATATAAGATATAGACTCATGATAAATCCTGCCACCAGCAGTTTTCATCATTTTTGACTATTGAGGGCCTTACTCATTGATTTTAGCAATGAAAGTAAAGGGAATGCATCTTTTTTATGGACCTCAGATAAATTAGATGGCTGATCAAAAACTATTGATAATCTAGCTGGAGACCAGAATCCAGTACATTTTCTTATAGGCTAGTCTTCACTTTACTTCACTGTGCTGCCTCACACACACTTCACCAAGTGATATTTTCCTTATACAAATTCCTCTTAGACTCCTGAATTTCAGTACCCTCTATGATCTGCAAGCACAGTCATGTCACATTATAGAAACTTAATATTTGGTGGATGAATGAGTCTGCATTTCTAGAGTATTTCTCACCCATAGAATTTTATTTGCTCAAAATCCAGTGATGACTTATCCTAAATATGTACAGGGATCAAGTTGCTTCATAAGTAGAAATGGGTATCCTGAAAAACTGTAAATCATAGAGTCTAAAAGAAAGACTCTTGAGACAGACTAGCAATACAAACTTAGCTCTTCACCTTTGTACCTGTGTGGCCATGTGTAGGTTACTTATCCCCTTTGTGCCTCAGTTTCCCCTCTGGTAAAATGAGACTAATATTGTACATATCTCAGAGGGTTGTTATAGGGATTAAACAAGTTGATATGGGTAAAGGGCTTAGAATAGGTTCTGAATCTTACTAAGCATTATATATCTTAGCTATTATTATCATGGTATTAATTATTATTATTTTACTAAGAAGATTTTGATTTAATACAGGTTCAGCCACTTGTTTGACCTTGGAATACTATTCCATATAACTGAACTGAATTTCTTCATGTGTAAAATTGGATAATATTTTCAAATTAACATGCTGAAAACACTTGTACAGTATTAAACGCAATGTAATTGTCCAATAAAATTTATATATTCATTTCATTTCATTTAACGAATATTGAGTAACTACAGTGAGCCAGGCCCTTTGTTAATTATTGAGGATAAAACACTTTTTAAAAGAGAGAACATTCTTATTTTCTTACATTTTAATGGGGGTAATGGACATTCTAAACTATTTTCACAAGTATGTAATTATACACAGTGACTCCACATTCAGCCAGAAGAACACTCAGAGTTAATATATGCAATATATAGTTTATTATCAATTTACCTTTTGATTTATAGTGATTATTCAGCTGTCTTTTTATCTTATATGTTTGCTAAGGGCACACCTTAGATTTTCAACTTAGAACAAAGAGACCGCCAAATATATATTACTGGTCACTTTTTATGGTTAGGATTTAATTGATTCTTTTCTTAGATTGGTAATGGTTAAGCAAATGAAAATGAGTTCCCCTCTAATGGCACAGAGTCCAAAACCCAGGTGTTCTGACTCATTTTATTCTATGTATCTTTTAAAATAATTACTATTAATGGCTAAATGTATTCAAGTTATTAGAGTCATTGATGATTTCTCCAGGGGTAAAAATTATAGAGTCATTACATTTAAAAATATAATCATAAAATTATATGCATAGAGAGGCATGCATATACAATTTTTTAATATGAAACTGTCACAGAGAAAAATGTTAGCTAGCAAAACCTACATTAATGCTAGCATAAATGTTCTGGGGAGACTTCCAGTTCAGGCTGGGATAAATTGTGATCAGGTTGCTAAATTGCTTGGGATAAGGGAGAGAATAACCTAAAGAGGAATTCATGTAATTCTTAGAAGTGCTTCCAGTTACATGTCACCTAGTAGTGATTTTTATTACTACAAACACTTACTTTAACTCTGAATCAGCAACTTTCATATTCGGCAACTAAATTTATTATATGCAAACATTTATATATTCTGCAGATGTTAAAACAATATGACTCCATCAATTTACCATAGGAGGATGATATATTTATAGAAATGCTGATACGAGTTTTATAATTATTATCATACCTCAAGCAGTGATGCTCACAATAGAACATTTATTTAAGGACCCTAATTAGCTACTGCATTTTTATTCAAAATGTTATTATCTTTTAAAAATAATATGCAACATATCAGCAGAAATTGGATACAATGAGCTGCAATATTTTACAAAATTATGAGGCTATCACAATCATTTCCATTTCCCATAATACTTTTTTATGCAAAATACTAATAAAATATTTTGCTTGGCCTTCCCCAGTTTAGTTTCTAAGCATTAGAATACCTTGGTATCCATTTAATAAGGAACAATTAACATATCGTTTAAAGATATTTCATATAAATGTATGTGGGGATGTGTGTACTAGGATAATTTTTTTCCTCAAATACAATCTTAGCCTGAGAAAAAGCAAAATAGAGGATTTTAATGATATTCTTTATTTACGCTCTTTTCCTATTCTTGACTTCTCTGTATTTCGTTTTTGAAGGTTGCGCTATTTTTTATGATCTATAATAGTGCATTGGTCTTTCCCCTTCTTCCTCCCTTCTTTATGTATATGTCTGTTTGTATTGTGATTATTTTTGTCTTTATTAACCAATATTTGTGGGAGGTGGGGCATATGGGTACCCCTAAAATTTCTGTGTAACACTTATGTAATCGATGTATCCTTAAAAAAAAAATTATTAAAAATAAAAAACAAAATGGCCCATATTGTCATTGTGTGTCCAGCTAGAGCAGTGTTGGTACATTCGTAAGCAGAAAAGAAAATAGCACTAGGAGAGTATTTAATAGATACCATAAATGCCATGGTCTGTTTTTTTAAATACAGAAATTAAATTTGATTATTCTGACCCAAAAAGACATACCCCCACACCCGAGTAAACAACTGATTTGAAAAATTCATTTTGGGAAATGTGTATTTTCTTTACTTTTGTTTTTACATTGAATGTACCTTGTCCTTTATTTACTTCCCTCATCACTTTTATTCCATCTTCTTTTTTTGCAAGGTGGTGAAGGACGGTTGTTAAGGACTCAGAAGCAGACACATCTAGATACAAATTCTGGTGTCTTTATCTTACCAGACCTGTGAAGTATGGGCTGACAGAGAGCCAGAATTGCTGAACCAATCAAGGTAAAAATTAGCTCTGACACAAAAACCCCACTTTAAAAACAGTACCCCTTGACAAAGGAGGCCAGGGAGGCCCTTAATAGAAAATTTTCCCTGATATGTCTTAATTCAACCTGGCCAGTCTCCTTACAATAGTCCTATTTTGCCTGGTCAAAAGCCCAGAACTAATGATTCGTGCAGGACTTAAGAGAAAGTAATCAATTCGTGGAACATAGTCACCCAATAGAGCCAAATCCCTACACATTACTTACTACCTTATCTGGGAATTTCTGCTGGTTCATGGTATTTATTGGACTTAAAATATTCCTTCAACTTTGTGCCTCTGAGTCCAGAATCCCAAGAGCTATTTGCTTTTGAATGGGAGGATCCCAAAACCAATGTAAAGCAACAATATTGCTGGATTGTACTCCCACAGGGATTTGAAAATGCCCCCACCCTATTTGGAAAAATGCTAGCTAGGGATTTAAGAGAGTTTTGAGTCGAAGACGGAATTTTACTACAACATGTAGACAACGTCCTGATTGCCAGTAGCACCAAGGAAGCTTCAGATCAAAACACTGACCTAACTCAACCTGGCAGACTTAGGATACAAGGTCTCCAAGAAAAAAGTCCAAATCTAACAACCTACAGTGAAATATCTAAGATTTGAGCTGTGAAAAGGACAAACAAATTTGTTGCCGGACAAGAGAGAAGCATTATCTAGAGTGGGTTCCTAGGAATGGTCAGATTTTGCTTTATTTGGATTTCAAAATTTAGACTTACAGCCAAACCTCTATAAGAAGCCCTTAAAGGAAAAGAAAGTGAGTCCTTAAAGTGGACTGCTGAATGCCAGCAGTCATTTCATACTATTAAGGAAGAACTTTGAACAGTACCAGCACTTGGCCTCCCAGGCATAAGGAAACCTTTTGATCTATTTGTACTCTGGCAAGGCCTTGAGGTATTAACACAAAATTTAGGCAGCACATGAAGGCTGTTACCTAACTCTCTAATCAGTTAGGTACAGTGACACAAGGATGGTCAACATGCCTCTGAGCAGTGGCTGCCACTTGCAACCTGCTGCAGAAAGCTGAGAAATTTATTTTAGGACAACCGGCTGCAGTCCTAATGGGGGATATCGGCTCACTTCCGAGAGGCTCCACAAGTACCAGGTCATATTACCAGATAATCCTAATGCTAAAGTGTCCTCATTAAACCCAGTCACTCTCCTTCTTCCCAATACACGAGTAGACCCTATCCGTAAGTGTATACAAATAATTGAAGTCTATTCTAGCTGACCTGACCTCATGGATAAACCCTGGAGAATCTAGACCAAGAGATGTTCACCGACAGGAGCAGTTTCATGGATCAACGAGAGCTGGGTATATTCTCCAGGAAGTTCTGGAAGCAGATGCAATTCCCACAGGTACATCTGCTCAAAAGGCAGAATTCATAGTGAAAAGGGTCTGTTCATTCTCTCTGCATGATGGAATAGACAGACACACCGAACAAGGCTAGGAAAGAAAAGCAGGTTTATTCACCCACAGGACAACAGAAATGTACAATCTCAAATCAACCTCCTTGTAAAGGATTTTTTTTTCACAGATTTTATACCAGTTTAGACAAAGAAAGTTAATTATCAGGGTGACATTTGTAAAGAGGGTGTAGAAAATTTGTTTTCCCTTTAGTCTTAAAATATGCATGGTACCTGGGGTCTGGTAGTCTTGGGGTGGGAAGGATGAGAGGATAGTATAGATGTGAATGTACAGATAACGATGGATGTGATACCTACGGCTGTGAGTAAAGATGAGGAAGCATAGAGTTATACATTTTTGATGGAGCTAAATCTGGTTAATGTTAAATCAGTAGTTCTGAGGGCCTCCTGGCAGGTGAGCAAGAGTTATATTGAATTTTTCTAATATAAGGTACAGTACAGTGCCTTAATATTCAAGCTATAGTCGGTTTTTCTAGTACAATAATAGCCCTCACTAGAGCCTTACATCTGGGAAAAAAAAAAAGAGTCACCATTTATACAGACTCAGAATATGCCTTTTCAGTAGTCCATGCCCATGGAACCATTTGGAAAGAAACAGGTTTATTAACCTCAAGGAAGGAAGAAATTAAACATGCAGAAGTTATATTAGCCTTGTTAGAAGCCATTATGTTGCCACAAGGAATAGCAATTGTCCATTGTCCAGGACATCAGAAAAATAATAGCCTGACAGTAAAAGGAAATGATTTAACTGATCAAGCTGCTTAATCAGCAGCAAAATCTCAAAAAGCCAAACAATGACATCTTGGCCTTGATACCCAGCATGTATTAGACTCACTTAAGCCCCAATATTTGACAATGGATTAGGACAGGGCTGAAAATGGGGATTTTACATAGGCCTCAAAAACCCTATAAGGAACCTATTGAAACACCAAGGAAGGGTGGATTTACAAAGAACAAGGGGTCATATTAGTATCTGAACATTTAGTGGAAGAGATCAGCACACATTTATATTGAGGAACTCATTGTGAAAGAAACGCCATGGACCAGTGGCTATGAAAATTTATAGATGGCCTGAATATGCAGAACATAATATAAAAGGTCTAGAAGTGCTTAACCTTTGCTAAAAATAACCCCAAAACGGGAACTCCTCCACTTGTTAAGAGAGTTCAGAGAATAGGAATAGAATCAGAAGACTGGCAAATAGATTTTATCTTCATTCCAAAGGGCAGAGGAAATTATACATATCTAGTATTTGTGGACACCTCTGGATAGGTGGAGGCTTTTCATTGCAGAACAGAGAATGCCCCAAGAGTAACCCAAATTCTACTAGAAGAAATTATATCCCAGGTTGGCCCACCCTATTCTATAGAGCTTTTATCTCTAAAGTAATCCAGGAAGTAGCCAGAGCCCTAGAGATACATTGGCAGCTACATACTTCATAGTGACCAAAATCCCTAGGGAAAACAGAGAAGATATATCAGAATTCAAGGAAGACATTAACAAAAGTCTGCCATGAAACTAACCTAACATGGGACAAAGCATTGCCGATTGCACTGTATAGGGTAAGAGTAGCCCCCAGAAGCAAGCTCCAATTGAACTCTTATGAAATATTGTATGGAATACCCTTTTTTAAAACTAAGTTCTACTGTGATCTAGAAAACAACCATATTGTAAAAGAACTAGATACTGTAAAGTGTACACAATCTTTAAGTGCTATTTTATGTTTTTCTCCAATATGTTTCTAGCCATCAAATATTTCCCACCGATATACTTCTTCATGACATAAATCCAGAAGACATGGTGATTCTTAAAACCTAGAAAAATCAATACCCAGAGGAGCAATTGCAGCCTTAATGGAATGGACCTTATGAAGTTTTATTGGTTACTCACTCTTCTGTTAGGTTATAGGGCATGAAACTGTGAATTCACTAATCCTGCGTAAAACCATTGCCTGCCAAATGATTGATCTACAAAAACCAGACAGGAGACAGTCTCCACAAACAACAAGAATCAACATGACCAAACCATTAGACATTGAATGGCCCTAGAATCCCACTGCAAACTTTACATCTTGAAAATAGTCGTGTGAGCCCCAAACTGATCTAAAGCTACTCTTTAAAAGGGATCTGCCAGATAAGTAATGATAGATACTTGATGTCTTCCCTGTGTAAACTACTTGATGGATTTAACCATTTTCTTGGTCATCACTAGAACTACTAAAACTTCTATCCCTCAAACTTTCTCCCCATGTACTCCATGAAAATGTTATAATCTCTCCTGCTTATTCGTTACCATTCATCTTGAATCTCCAGTCACATGCCCCCAAATCCTACCAAGAATCAGTTTTAAAAAAAGCTGAAATAGCTAATAAATCTCAGTGTTGGAGGAGGGATTGGGATATATGGGAATCCCTTATATTTTCAATGTAACATTTATATAATCTAAAACTTCTTTAAAAATAAAGAAAAAAATTTCAAAACAAAATCTCAGTGTTGGTTTTGTTTATGTAATAACTGAACCAAAGCCCATCCTTATTGTTGATCCTGCTTTTTTACAAGTCTGGCTATTCTTCAATGGCACCTGGAAAGACTTTAATTCTTACTCATGGGAAAGTCCATCCAGTGGAGAATGGGCCAAAATCTTTCATGATTCAGGAATCCCCTCACCTGCTGAATATCTAGGGACCCATATAAGTAATGCTTAGATACTTAATTGGAACCTTTCACTTTGCATTCATAATCCTGCTCATGATCTCTGTTTATCCTTTCTCCAACGGAGAAACGAGCCCCCTACTCCTTTATCTGGGGTCATCCAAAGACTAAAGCCACTTGACAAATACCATTAAGACACATCTCCATATAGTTCTGCAGCTTTACTATAAGGTACCAGAGCTTGGAATTTGATCACTCTAAAGCCGTCTTCAGTAACACCCCTCTAGAATATTCAACTTATCCCTACACCAATATTGCCAATAATGATGGACAAACCTTTCAATTTAATGGTGAACTTGTCCCTTATGGCTCTGCTTTGTAGTCAACTCCACCTATTATCACCAAATCAGAGGACCCCTCCCACAAGCTATAAACACAAGTTATTTCCCCAGTTAATATTCCAGGAATTGAGTAACACAAGAAGTATAATTTTCCAATACCTTCTACCAGGTTGATATATTTAATAGAAATAAATACTACAACCTTTCCCTCATGGGAGAGTGTTCCTCTAATTCTCTGAGTGTAGATAGCCCCTATGACTACACCAGCATTAGTCTAGTATCTCAAATCTTTGACTTGATTGCATGCCAACAGAAAAAAAAACCACTTGAACCCATGCAAGACAACGTGGATAAATACTTTAAGGTTTAATTCCCAGATTTTTATGCTTCTCTCTTTGGTCTTAAGACACACGTTATTTCTGGTTGTGTGGACAATAAATATATACAGCTCTCCCTTACTTCTGGCATGGAACTGTGACCTTGTCTCCCTAATGGTAGACACACCTTATCAGGATTTCTTCCTCTCCAATATGTAAAGTTCTTTCTGTTCTTTTTGTTTTACAGGCGACCAATCTCAGCCATAAGTGGGAGATGAGAGCATGCTTAGAAACACTTGTCCCCTGAATGACCCTTGAGACACTAGGAACAAAAAAAATCCCCTTCCTCCGAACTAAGATTATGGAATAAGGAGTCATCAGAAGCAAATAAAATGAGAGAGGTCCCTCAAAAGGAAGATAAGATGTGGCCAACTGGCATATTTCTATTATATATAGAAAGTTCTGTAAGCAACCATTAAGAATAGGCCAACCTGAATCACATCACTGTCCCCACCTCCCTTTCTTTCCATGCTATAAATTTTTCTTAGTTTTTGGATCCTGGAGACAAATTTGAGATTGACTTCTGTCTCCTTGCTGGTCAACCTTACCATAAAACTGTTTTCTCAAAATCCTGGTGTCATGGCATTAACTTCTGTGAGCATCAGACAGTGAGGCCATTGTTTGGTAATACTTTCATGTTGTGAATTTTCAATAATGACAAAATATTAATGAGATTATATATCGTATTGTATATGATCCATTTTTAGGGGGAAAGTGTTATATTTTTGCTGTGTTGATTTCCCTATCTAGTATGTGTTGAAGTTGTGAGGATAGATAATGTTTCTTTTGTATAATGCTATTGTGCATTAATTCATTGAATTAAGCATATGTATGGTGATTGCATGCTTACTAGTGGCAAGCACTACTCTAAAATTCAGATATAACAATAAACAGTGGAGCAGCAGATCACTATGTGTGACTGACTTCTCCTCCATCTCTTCTCCGCATGTAATGTGGTTGGTTATATTTGAATAAGAATCCAAGACACATTTGTGTCAAGTGTAGGCTCTTGCAGGGGAATACTTATGAATAGAACAGAGATTGGAGGTAAAATGTAACCCATAGTTGGGCTGCCAAATTAAAAAAATGAAAACATAACATTCAGTATGGTGATAGATGTTATGATGGAATTGCTTTCTTGGGATATTCTCTGACTAGCCTAAGATAATTCTAAAAATGAATATGTTTTTTACCTCTTTTAATCCAGAATGGATGCAGAAATCTTCTAAAAAAAGAACACATTTCAATGCATACATTATTAAAGATATGTTGAGCAAGGAACTATTTTAATATGTGCAGAGAACTTCTTTCAAGTACACCTGCAGACCAAATTAGAATGATCTAAAAATGATTAGATTTCCCTCAGTATTAATTTATTATTATTTAAGAACTAGAGTTGGAACATAAACTATTTATGCTTTCAGAACTCATTAAAATAAACTATTTCTGCTCTATGTCAGCAACAACCTGTAGCTTAATATAATACACATGCAAAAAAGATTTTTTTGATACAAAATAAAGTACTACCCATAAATCAATCTTCTACAAAGGGATTTGCAAAATCATATACAATGTTGCAGTTTTTAAGTTATATATTTTGGGATATGTCTTTTTCTACTACTCATTTCCACCTGAATCTTAGCCTTTTATTTTCATGCTTCTAAGGAAAGATACTTATTATATTGTGACCAGGTCAATAGACAATGATATGTAATTCTCAATTGAACAAGAATTCTAGTCTATTAGGAACATGTATATATATATATATATATATATATATATATATATATATATATATATATATATATATATATATATATATATATATATATATATATATATATATATATATATATATATATATATATACAGACATTACTAATACTGTATACATGAGTTGCTTTATCCTTATCACTGAATAAGAATTTCATATTTGTTTAAGATCATTTGGGAATGAATATGAAAATAAATGTAAACACCTACACTGATGGAAAGAACTTGATAATTCATGTAGAGCATAATGGTGGGGTGGAAAGGTTTGTAATCCCCTGTACTCCTTGGTTGAGGACATGGATATTCACAGTTATGTTGAGAATTTTTTTTTCTCCTTCTTGTTTTTAATATTCTCAGAAGAGTAAAATGATATTTCTTGCCCTATCACATTTTATTTACCACATTTTTATTGTTACTGATTTTGTCTATAGTTAAGCAAATTTGGAAGACATTTCCTTCCTTCCCAGACTGCTCTCTCTTCATCAGATATATCTGCTCATTCCCGTTGTGTTAATTAGGACAGTGGCTGCCTGTCTCTAGATTTGGGCACAGAGAAAAAGGCATTCAAAACTCTTGTTGCAAAACTACTACACTAATATTAAAATCTTTACCTAATATTAAGACTGGCTTGTCATTTCATGTCTTTGCATGTTCTAAGCCATCTTTTAGTCAAGATGTCTCTCAACAACGCTTAGCTGATATGTTTTATAGATTCCTATATTTTCTTGACCAATGCCCCTGAATTCTGCTCTGGCCTTTACAGTCCCACCGCTGTTACTATCCAGTTCTCTGATTTCCCCCCAGAATCCTTAGACCAAACCTATTTCCTTGACAATTGCTTCTTCCAAATATGTTATTCTTCACATCCTAGACTTTGCTTCTTTCCATATAAAAGACCATTTTGAGTGTAATTTCAAATGTCTCCTGCCTCAGCAGTGGTGGCTATTCAACTCTGGCATTGAGGATTTTAATGATATAAGGTTTGAGGAACAAGTGGTGTTATGGTAATGCTTTGAAATGAAAAGTGGGAAGATTTGGACAAAATTAAACAAAAAGATAAAACAATATACAATCAATACATTAAAGCATAGGTACAAATTTATTTATATCAATTAACGTTATGAGCAATTAATTGTCGGAATTTTTCAAAAGGTAAATGCTTCATGGATCCTAAGTATATAAACCTTTATATTGTAAATTTAGAGATAAATTATCTGAACAATTCTATTTGTGGCTACAAATCCAAATCAGATTTTGTCATAACATCAGAATTATGATGTAAACCACACTGGAAGAATAGAGAAAAAATGTCACTAAAGTACCTTTCACTTAAAGATGTCTAATAAAGGTATCTTCACACTTTTTTCATATAAGATTTATACTGATGACCAACATTCAATCTTTCCCATTTATTTCAACTTGCTCTAAAAATCTAGAAGAAAGTTTTGAATTGTATCTTATAAAATATCTATGCCAAATTACCTACTTTATAGAGAAAAACTAGAGCCCAGAAAAGCTAAGTGACTAACAAATACACAAGCATGTAAGCAGGGACAAAAGCTTCAGCAGTCACATTTTTTAACCATTTCAACTAATTTTTTCTTTTGATGTTGAATACAATGATTCCTCATTTTTTGCATGATAACACCCCAAACTTACTTCATGTATTTTTATTTTTGAGTACCAATCTGTAAAATTTTCCCTCAAACTTTTGTAAATGCTAAACTTATAATGTACCATAGGTTGTATATATCTTCTTATGAATGCAGGTATGATGTACATATATATACATGTAAAGCATTAATAAAAAGAAAACAATACTTTCATGAAATGAACTGTTCATAGTTCTTAAAATTAAAGTTAGGGTGATATATTTGTCAGTCTGTTCTCTGTAAGTTTACTTTTAAACTTTATTCAATAATTATTAATTTCAGATGTTCTAATTTATTTCATAAACACTTATTGTGTCTCTATTGAATGCTTAGATTGGAGGATAGAATGTCTCTGCTCTCATGTGTCTTTCAGCATTGTGAGAAAAGTAAGCAGTGGATAAGTAAAGGATGAATAAATAATATAATTGCAAAATTGCTATATGCAGGCCCAGCTGACAGATATGTTGGGAATAGTAAAGTCCTTTAAATTATAAAGCCCTCTCTGAAGTGATAACTTTTGTAAAAGGGTTTCAGGATACAAATGAATGATGATAGCAAAATGCTTAAATTTTATTTAACCAGTAGTGGGATGACACTGTAGGGTTAAAAGCAGAAAAGTACCATAATTTGATACACAGCTCAAACTAGCTGCTATGCATAAGGATAGACTACAAGGAATCAAGAGTAGAAGTAGGGGAGCAGATGTAGCTCAAGTGATTGAGCACCTGCTTCCCATGTACTAGGTCCTGGGTTTAATCCTTGGTGCATCCTAAAAACAAAACAAATAAATGAAAAAAAAATCTCATTGGGGAGTGGATGTGGCTTAGTGGT
>PVKH010019711.1:0-14778 GCA_004027955.1 Chaetophractus vellerosus | reverse complement strand
AGGCAGTCAAGCACATGGCAGGGCATAATGGCGGCCCACTCATCTCTCCCCTCTCCTCTGGGCCTGTCTCTTTCAGCTTCTCGCTGCTCTGTGGGCTTAGCCTCTTGGGAGACCTCTTGCTTCAGTTTGAGCTGCTCTGCTAATTCCATCCTCTGGCCTCCCTCACAGCCTCTAGCGGTTTTTGCCTTCCTGTGGCTGTAGATGATCCTAGAGTCTTCTCTCATATGGCAAGGTAAAAATGGCAGCTCTCTTTTTCTGTGTGTTTCTGCTTTCAGTCCTCAGTTTATATAAGACTCCAGTAAAAGGATTAGGACCCACCCTGGGTCCCTCAGAGGCCCTTAACTGAAGTATTCTAATCAAAAGTGATCTAATCAAAAGGTCCCATAACTGAATCTAACCTAAAGGTCCCACATAAATAGGTTTACATGCACAGGAATGGGTTAGTTTAAGAACATAATTTTCTGGGGTCCACAAAAGACTCAAACCAGGATTGGTATTGACTAAGGAGAAGAGGGAATAGTATAAAGAGATAGTTGACTTGATTTTATATACTTATTTAATTTTGAAATAGGTAATACATATGCTGTAAAATTCAAAAGGTATAAAGGTAAACATTGTGTTGAGTTTGGTGTGAGGTTTGGTTGGAGGTGAGGATGGGTGAGAGGAGGAAAGACATGAGAGTAGAAGTCTGAGCTTTTTAAAAATTAGGTAAACTGCTTATCAACTTCTTTATTCTTTTCCTCTTGTATTTTCTCAGTTTTGGGAAATAAAAGGAGATTTAAGTTAAAGTTGTAAGGTTTGGCTTGAGGAAAGTAGTTTAGATCAAGTAAATAGACTGTAAGTAGAACTTTTTTTCATGTTTCCTGGTGTATCTCCATTATTTAGAACAGTATCTTGGCACCAAGTATTTGTTGAGTGAGTGAACGACTGAGGGCATGCATCTGTGAGTGAAGTAGATTAGAAAGATTTGCAACTTTCTCTGAAAGACCTGAAATCCTGAGTCTGTTCTAACAGTAGGGCTGATTCATATTTAGTTCTTTCTATACTTAGTCTTCCTAATCTAACCCTTAAAAACATAGTGCTTTCAGACTTCCTTTCTTGGCCCACAATTTTTACTCTACTCAGTTCCTATTTGTTGGGATTATATATAAAGCACTTCACACAGTGTCTGACATATAGATGGTAGCTTATTCTTCTAATTTTGTAATCAAATTCACTGAGCTTCATCAAGCTAGATGTTAATTTAATTATAACATATTTACACTATGAATGAACATTATTTATCAAAAGCTACTAGTTAATCAAATACGTGAGTTGGGATAATAGTAGTGGCTTGGGGGGAGGGTGGCCAGACAGGGGATGACAGGGTCCTCCTGGAGTTTCTTGTCTATTCAAATGTTTCTACTGCCTCTTCTTCCAAACAGTCCAAGCGTAATAAAGTAAATAGGAGCCACCATACCCAATTCATAAAATGTTTTTCTTATCATTACAAATGGTTTTATACCTCCATTTTCATAGACCTAGCGAAAGTGAAGAAATCTCTGAAGGAGATAAGATTAATTACTGCCTTAAATATCATCAATGGTTTCCTTCTACGCTGAGAATAAATTTTAAATCCTTCCTATGTCCTCAAGACTCTGCTTTGTAAAGGCCCTGCCTCCCTCTTCAGTTTCTCTCATTCTTGTTCCCTTTGTTCTGGCAACACTTTCATCTTGTTATTCAGACTCCATACCTGTTTTTTTTTTTTCCCTACCACTGAGATTTTGTGCTTCACAACTTCCCTTCTCCCCAAGATAATTTGTGGTTTCACTTTATTTACCTCTCAGCTTATATGTTACCTCCTCAAAGAGGCCTTTCTGGTCATCCTTTCTGAACCATTCCTTTTTTTCTCTCATGACCTTGCTTAGTCTACCCGCAATCATTTACTTATTTATTTTTTTTAATCTATGTTTCCCCTACTAGAATGTGAGCTGCATGAGTGAAGGAACCTTGTCTGTCTTTGAGTTTATGAGGAAGAGAGAATGAATTGGCAGATTGCATGTTGGAAATGCTAAATAATAAATCAATCTAGGAATCTAAAAATTTGCTATAACTTTCCCTGTGTCGGGAAAATCCTAAAAAAAAAGTCTGCTGTTAATCAGGAAGTGGATAATGAAAAATCAGTAAGTACTTAACCATTTCTTAGCTGTCTCTGACCTTATCTCCTACCACTATCCCTTGCTCACAGTCCTGTCAGATTGGCCATTTTGTTGTTCCTCAGACACATTAAGCAGGCTTCCACCTCAGTATCTTTGCATTTGCTGTCTCTTCTGATTGCAGTGTTCTCCCAGATATTCACATAGTTCCAGAATTTATCATTTCCTTTAGTTTTTCGATACGTCTTATTTCCTTGAAACTATGTTTGAATATGAGGAACAGCATAAGTCAGCGCTCTCTAATTGCAGTATCCATCTTCATGGCTTTTATATTGGCTTAGATGAAATATGATTCTTAAATCTAATTTTTTTAGGCTTGTTTTAGTTATTCTTAATGCTTTTTCTTTTTTTTTTTTTTAATATAGAAAGAGGGGAAAAAAGAGCGAGCTATGGTGGACAAGGTGTTCTTTTCAAGGCTCATTCAGATTCTGAAAATTATGGTCCCTAGAATGTTCTGTAAAGAGGTAAGTCTTAGGAAATTGTTAAAGATTCAATATTCAAGGTTACATGATATCAGAATAATAAAATACATTGTAAAACTTTGATAATACTGCAGGTCAAATGTTTTCTAGGTTGATAGTGAAAACTACTAACTTTTTGTCTTTAAATCACCACCTGTCATGCGAGTACTCTTGTTATTTAATGCTAATTTTTAAATGGTTGCATTTTGTATACAGAATATTCTTTAATAGTATTTTATGTGAAATACTATAGTACTGCAATGCATATGGTATTCATATATTATAGTTAAATACTGGTAATAGAAACAAGATTAAATTTAAAAAGGCAAGTCTTTTTATTATATTGAGACATTAACATGGAATGTTTGAAGGTTGCTTCTTTATATTTTGAAAAGGAAACTTTGGAGGATATACATTTTACTGGGTTAAATAGGGTTACATGAGCAAAAAGAGTGATTAAATGTTTTTTTTTAAAACAAATCAATTTTATTGATGCATATAAATAAAACAAACAGTTCATCCAAAGTGTACAACCAGTGGTATTTAGTATAATCACATAATTGTGCATTCATCATGTCAATCATTATTAGAGCATTTTCATTGTCAATAAAATAATAATAGTAATAAAAAAACAAAAAAAGACCAACAAAAAAAACAAACTAGAAAATTCTTCACCTCTCAATCTCTCTATGCCTCCCCTGCCATATATGGCTGCTATTTCTGGCTATTCTTAGACATTTATTTACTTTTAAGCGTTTTTATTGAGATATATTCATATACCATACAATCTATTCAAAGTGTGTAATCAGTGGCTTTTAGTATACTCACAATGTTTTGTATTCATCACCACAAAAGATTATAGAATAATTTCATTACTCCAAAAAGAAAAATCCCACACCCTTTAGTAGTCACCTATCAATCCCTCTATCCTTCCCCAGCCTTACATAACCAATAATCTAATTTCATCTTTACAAATTGGTTTATATTTACATTTTATATAAATGTAATATATAATATGTAGTACTTTGTGTCTGGTTTCTTTCACTTAGCATAATTTTTTTTTTATCTGATATAAACATTTTGTAGTATTAACATTGTTAGTTCTGTTTCAAAGAAAAATATTCTTACATATGGGTAAAATATTTATATATATTATAAATATTTTTATATATTTCATATGTGGTATTATTATGCTATACATTCCCATATTACATGTTTTGGCTTTCCTTTTACTAATATACATGACCTTAGACTTTCCCTTTAAACCATTGTTATACTCATATAATAGCACTGCTAGTTATAAACATTATGGTGTGCTTTCACCTTTTCTATTCATTTCCAACGGTTATAACACACAGTTTTTTTTTTTTACCAATTCTGCACAAGTTAACTCTCACATTCTTTTTTCTGGTGACCCATATTTAAGGTATTAACTCCATGAAAATTACACAAAATATGTAGTTCATAGTAGCATAATCATACAGTATTGGTCCTTTAATGTCTGGCTTGCTTCACTCAATATAATGTCCTCCAGGTTCACCCATGTTGTCATATGCTTTATGACTTCATTTCTTCCTACAGCTACATAATATTCCATCATGTGTATACACCACAGTTTGTTTATCCTTTCATTGGTTGATGGACACCTGGGTTGTTTCCATCTTTTGGCAATCGTGAATAATGCTGCTTTGAGCATTGGTGTGCAGATGTCTGTTTGTGTCACTACTCTTAGTACTTCTGGGTATATACCCAGCAGTGGTATTGCTGGATCACATGGAAAATCTACATTCAACTTCTTTAGGAACTGCAAAACAGTCCTCCACAGTGGCTGTACCATTCTGCATTCCCACCAGCAGTGAATAAGTGTTCCTCTCTCTCCACATCCTCTCCAACACTTGTAGTTCTCTGTCTTTTTAATAGTGCTATTCTGATAGGTGTGAAATATGTCATTGTGGCTTTGATTTGCATTTCCCTAATCACTAATGATGTTGAACATTTTATCATGTGTTTTTTCTCCATTTATATTTCTTCTTTAGACAAATGTATATTCAAGTCTTTCGCCCATTTTTTATTGGGTTATTTGTCTTTTTATTGTTGAGTTGTAGCATCTCTTTATATATCATGGATATTAAATCCTTATCGGATATGTGATTTCCAAATATTTTTTCCCTTTGAGTCAGCCGCCTTTTCACCCTTTTGACAAAGTTCTTTGAGGTGCAAAAGTGTTTAATTTTGAGGAGGTCCCATTTCCTATTTTTTCTTTTTTACGTGTGCTTTGGGTATAAGGTCCAAGAAACCACCACCTACCACAAGGTCTTTAAGATGTTTCCCTACATTTTCTTCTAGTAGTTTTATGGTTGTCACTTTTGCATTTAGGTCTTTGATCCATTTTGTGTTGATTCTTATATAGGGAATAAGATAGGGATAGGGGTCCTCTTTCATTCTTTGATTATGGATATCCTGTTCTCTCGGCACCATTTGTTGCAGAGACTGTTTTTTCCCCATTCACATGGCCATAAAGGTGAGGGTATTCCACTGATTGACAAGTCTGTCTTTATGCCAAGACCATGCTTTTTTGACCACTGTACCTTTGTAATATGTTTCAAGGTCAGGCAATGAAATTCCTCCCTCATCGCTCTTCTTTTTTAGAATGCTTTTGGCTATTCGGCTGCAGTTTCCCTTCCAAATGAATTTGGTAATTGCCTTTTCTATTTCTGTAAAGTAGGCTGTTGGGATTTTGATTGGTATTGCATTGAATCTGTAAATTAGTTTGGGTAGGATTGACACTGTCACGATAGTTAGTCTTCCAATCTGTGAACATGGTATGTCTTTCCATTTGTTTAGGTCTTCATTGATTTCTTTCAGATTGTTTTGTAGTTTTCTGCATATGGATCCTGTACTACTTTGGTTAAATTGATTCCTGAGTATTTGAGTCTTTTTGTTGCTATTGTAAATGGAATTTTTTCCCTGATTTCCTGCCCAGATTGTTCACTACTAGTGTACAAAAACATTACTTATTTTTATGTGTTGATCTTGTATCCTGCCACTTTGCTGAACTCATTTATTAGCTCAAGTAGCTTTGTCATAGACATATCAGAATTTTATAAATATAGGATCATATCATCTGCAAATAGTGAGAGTTTTATTTCCTCTTTTCCTATTTGGATGCCTTTTATTTATTTATTTTTTCTTGTCTAATTGCTCTAGCTAGAACTTCTAGCACAATGTAGAATAACAGTACTGAAAAAGTGGGCATCCTTGTCTTTATCTGGCTTTGGTATCAGGTTGATGTTAACTTCATAAAATGTGTTGAGTAATTTTCCCTCCTCATCAATTTTTTGGAAGAGTTTAAGTGGGATTGGTGTTAATTCTTTTCAAAATGCTTGGTAGAATTCACCTGGGAAGCCATCTGGTCCTGGACTTTTCTTTGTTGGGAGATTTTTGATGACTGATTCAATCTCTTTAAATGAGATTGGTTTGTTAAATTCTTGTATTTCTCGTAGTGTCAGTGTAGGTTGTTTGTGCATTTCTAGGAATTTGTCCATTTCATCTAGGTTGTCTAGTTTGTTGGCATAAACTTTTTCATATCCTCTTATGATCCTTTTTATTCCTGTGGAGTCGGTCATAACTTCCCCCTTTTCATTTCTGATTTTATTTTTTTGTGTCTTTTTTTCTTTGTTAGTCTAGCTAAGGGTTTGTCAATTTTATTAATCTTCTCAAAGAATCAGCTTTTAGTTTTGTTGATTTTCTCCATTATTTTTTTCTCACTTTCATTTATTTCTACTCTTTATTATTTCTTTCCTTCTGCTTTCTTTGGGAATTATTTGCTTTTCTTTTTCTAGTTTCTCCAGTTTTTCAGTTAGAGCTTTGATTTTAGCTCTTTCTACTTTTTTAATATAAGTGTTTAGGGCTATAGATTTCTCTCTTAGCACTGCCTTTGCTGTATCCCATTAGTTTTTTGTTTTTTTGTTTTTTATTTTATTTTATTTATTTATTTATTTCTTCCCACCCCCTTGCTGTGTCTATTGTGTGCTCATCTTCCTTTTTTTGGAGGTACCAGCATTGGGAACTGAACCCAGGACCTCCCATGTGGGAGGGAGGTGCCTAATCACTTGAGCCTCCTCCACTCCCTGCTTTATTGTGTCTCTCTTGTTTTCCTCCTTGTGTCTCTTGTTGCATTATCTTGTTGCATCAGCTCGCCAGCCCATTGCATCATCTCACTGTCTTGCACATCTTCTTTAAGAGGCACCGGGATCCGAACCCAGGACCTCCCATGTAGTAGGCAGCATCTCTGTCACTTGAACCACATCTACTTCTCCTCATTAGTTTTTATAAGTTGTGTTCTCTTTTCCATTTGTCACAATATATTTACTAATTTCACCTACAATTTCTTCTTTGATTCATTGGTTATTTAGGAGTGTGTTGTTCAGCTGCCACATATTTTTGATTTACCTCTTTTCCGTCTATTATTGATTTCTAGTTTCATTCCATTATGATCTGAGAAGGTGCTTTGTATAGTTTCAGTCTTTTAATATTTATTGAGACCTGCCTTGTGACCTACTGTGCGTTCTATCCTGGAGAAAGATCCATGAGCACTTGAGAAAAATGTATAGCCCGCTGAGTTTGGCTGCAACATTCTGTATATGTCCATTAGATCTAGCTCATTTATCATATTGTTCAAGTTCTTTGTTTCCTTGTTGTTGTTCTCTCTGGTTGTTCCATTTAATGGTATGAGTGGTGTGTTGAAGTCTCCAACTGTTATTGTAGCGATATTTATTTCTTCCTTGTGTTTGCCTCATGTATTTTGGGGCACCCTGGTTAAGTGCATAGATATTTATGACTGTTACATCTTCCTGGTAGATTGTCCATTTTATTAATATATAATGACCTTGTGTATCGCAGAACTTTTTTGCATTTAAAGTCTGTTTAATCCAATATTAGTATAGCTGCCCCTGCTCTTTTTTGGTTACTGTTTACATGGAGTATCTTTTTCCAGCCTTTCACTTTCAACTGGTTTATATCCTTGGGTCTAAGGTGAGTCTTTTGTAGGCAACATATGGATGGCACATGTTTTTTTTAATCCATTCTGTCAATCTGTTTTTTTTGATTGGGGAGTTTAATCCATTCACATTCAATGATATTACTGTAAATGCATTATTTACTTCCTCCATTTTATTCTTTGGTTTTCATATGTCACATCTTATTTTCATCTGTCTTTGTACTCTTTTGGTTATCCTTTCTTCTATTCTTGTCTTCTATATTTTCCTCCAAGCCTCTTTCTCCTGTCTTTTTCTTTCAGGCTGTTAACGCTCTCTTTAAAATTTCCTGCAAAGGTGGATTCTTTTTTGCGAACTTTCTTAGTTCGTGTTCATTTATGAATATTTTAAGCTCACCTTCGTATTTGAGGGATAATTTTGCTGGATAAAGATTTCTTGGCTGACTGTTTTTCTCTTTCAGTATCCTAGTTTTATCATACCATTGTCTTCTCGCCTCTATGGTTTCTGATGAGAAATCCACACTAAGTTTTACTTTGTGTCCCTTGTATGTGATGATTTGCTTCTCCCTTGCTACTCTGAGAATTTTCTCTTTATCTTTGACCGTTGACATTCTGAGTAGTGTGTGTCTTGGAGTAGGTCTATTCAGATTTAGTGTGATTGTTGTATGCTGCGCTTCTTGGACATGTAAGTTCGTTTCTTTTGTGAGAGTTGGGAAATGTTCAGCTGTTATTTCCTCAAATACTCTTTCTGCCCCTTTTTCCTTCTCTTTTCCTTCTGGAACTCCCATGACACGTATGTTGTTACATTTCATGTTGACATTCAACTTCCTGAGCCCCTGCTCAATTTTTTTTCCATTCTTTTCTCTCTTCAATTTCAGCTCTTCTATCTTTGATATCACTTATTCTTTCTTCTGTCATTTCAAATATGCTCTTGTATGCCTTTAATGTGTTTTTTTCATCTATCGTGTCTTTCATTCCCATGAGCTCTCTTACTTTTCTATTCAGGTTTTCAAATTCTTCTTTGTGCTTGCTCAATGTCTTCTTGATGTTATTCATCTTTTTAGCCATATTGTCTTTCATCTCCTTAATTTGGAAATTAGTTTTGGAAATTTATCTATGTCTCGGTGATTAGTTGTCTCAAATCCTGTGTCTCTTCTGGAGCTTTCATATATTCATTTTCTTGGGCCATTTCTTCTATTTTCTTACTATGGCTAGTAAATTTTTGCTGTTGTCTAGGCATCTGATTAGGATGGTAAGTTTACTCAGATGCTTAATTTCTCTCTGTCTTGTAGGGATTTAGTGGCAGGAGGTTGTGTGTTACTGCTGTTCCTTGATTCTTGGTTTAACTTGATCTATGTCTTTAGGATTGTCCCTTTTTGTGGCTGGCCCTGGACCCAGGAATGAGGTGCAGACCCACTTCCAAGTGTCTTGGGGAGGACCTCTCTTACTTATTTACTTTTAATTTCCTCACATGCACTTCCTAGGTCTGCCAGCTGGTGGCGCTCTTTGGTAGCCCTCTCGGTTCAGTGCCTGGTTGGAGTGTGTACCCCATCAGTGTGATAGAGGATCCTGCTTGGAGGCTGAGTCTCGTAATTCAAACTGTCTTAGACGCAGTTCTCCAACCTTTGCTGGTAGCCTCCTCCCTTTTCCTGGGTAGGGAATCATTCCACTCCCCTCTGTGTCTTCAATAATCAGTCCTGGTCAGTAGAGAGGGAGATTGAGAGGGTCAGATCTCTTTAGTCCCTTGCTGGCTCCCAAGGCATACCCAGCCTGGAAGGGCTCGTGGGATACCGCAGACCAAATTTGTGGGTCAGAAGCTGAGTCAGCCTTAGGCTGTATCCCTCTCTCTCCCCTTTCCTAGGGATGTGGTTCTCTGGGGCCCCCTGTGTCTATAGCCACTGGCCCCGAGGCCTGAGAATTCAAGTGTCCATAGGATGGGGGAGGGTGCCGGCAGTTGCAGCTGCCACTTTTAACTCGGAGTTTTGCCGTGGCGATTCTTTTCCTTTACCTCTCTCTCTTTTGGGTGGTGTCAGCATTCTCCTGTGGAACTAAACTCTAGAAGATTTTTTTCCAGGCTGTTTCTGCTTGTCTTCCAGCTATTTTTCTGGGAGAGAAGAGAGTCCTGTGTTTTTCCAGTCCACCATCTTCTTGGAAAATGTTTTTAAGATACCCAGAATGATATCTGAATTCTTAAAAGTATTTTTCAGGAAATGAGCTGGTTGTAGAAATAATGTTTTATTATTTCTTCCTCTGCCCTTTTACCAAAAATTATCTTTATTATTATTTGATCATTATTTTTTTTAAGATTTATTTTTATTTGTTTATATATTCCCCCCTTGCTGCTTGTTCTCGCTGTGTTCATTTGCTTTGCGTTCTTCTGTGTCTGCTTGTCTCCCTTGCTGTGGCATCCCGCTGAGTCAGCTCACCACACGGCAACTTGCCTGCTCGCGGCGGCTTGCCTGCTCAAGGCGGCTTTGCCTGCTCAAGGTGGCCTGCCTTCTTGAGGAGGCCCCGGGAACCGAACCCAGGGCCTCCCATGTGGTAAACCAGAGCCCTACCAATTGAGCTACAGCTGGTTCCCTTGATCATTATTTTTAATGATTATTAAAATAATTGTTTTCCGTCTTTACCTCAGCAGTCTCTTATTCAAACTAGAAATACTGATACTAAGCAAGAGCTGCTTCTTTTCTCCAGATGTGTCTTTACAGCCAATTCCTGAGACACCAGGGTTTCAAAGAAAGAAAGTTTATTTGATTGCACAAGCAGAGGAGGTCAGTGGCCTTAGTCTGCCCCCAAACTGCCTTCTTGATCTGCAGAAATTCTAATATTTTATAACATCATGGTGCTAATGAATAATTGTGGTAGAGCTGGAAACAAGTCTCTCCATTATTAAACATTAAGGGGTTGAACAAGTTGGGGGTGGACCCCAAACCAGGGGGAGTTATAAAGGTACAGTCATTTTCAAGATCAACATTCTGAGATAGGAAAGTACAGAGTAGAGGTTAGTCACAGGGTTTTCCATATGGATGTTAAACAGAGGAGGGTGGGGTGTTTACCATCCCAATAGTAAGCATACACAAGGGTGAGCCTAATCTCTAAATAAGGGTAAAGTCGATCTAGAATTACCATCACAAAGGTAGCATATACAAGGGTGAGGTTAAGTCTATAATAACCATAAACAGGGGTGAAACCACTCTGGCTAGCCCCAGTACTTACAGGTATTAACCGTTTGCTATTTTATAATGTAAAGGCATCTATATAATGATTTAGTAATCATAATTATTTGCTAATTCTTAACCCTTAGCTACAACATTACCCCCTTTGTCTCCTCCTCTGTCCCTAGTATGGATATTCTAGTGTTCTTTTTTTGGTCTCCCTTCCAGGATCTCCCCTTTTTAATCTTTCTGCTAAATTTATCTTCTTAAAATATAATGTGTTCCATTGTTCAAATTTTAAAAAGCATTATCCTTATAATCTACTATTAGCAAGAAACATAAGATGTTCCATTAGCTCTTGTGTTCTTGAAGAGAATTCACATTCCTCCATTGCATTGGACTTGCTCTCCTTCCCCTCACTTCAGCGTCATACCCTGTTGATTCTACACTTGAGAAACTCTAAAAATTATTTAATAACATTTGTTTTTTCTTAATTAAACAGAGATAATAAGTGTTCCTTGAAGAAAAATTGGAAAATGCAGAGAGATACTTTTTCTCTTCTTGATACTTGTCAGCTTCCCATTTGGAGAGAACTGCTGTCATCATTTTGTTGTGAATATGTATATATTTATTTAAATATAGTTTTATTACAGAAGTTGTGAATTTACAAAACAGTCATGCACATGTGTGGAATTCCCATATAGCACCCCTTCACCAACATACCATACCGTTGTGGAACATTTGTTACAGATTATGAGATAATATCATCAGACTATTACCACTAACTATGGTCCATAGCATACATTTGGCATATTTTTTCCATATCCCCCTATTATTAACACAGTACATCTTTGCATTGATGCAAGAATATTACAGTATTGCTGTTAACTATAGTCCGTAGGTTACATTAATTTTATTTTTCCCATGCTTGTCTACATTCCCACCATCCTGCAGTAGTGATGTATATCCATTCTGGTTATTCTTGCATTTGTACTATTAACCACAATTCTCATCCACCTTTGGGTTCACTGTATGATTCAGTCCCTAGAATATTCTCTAGCTTTCTTTCAATTGACATTTACATCCCTAGACTACCCTTTTCATCCACAATCCCATTTATAAACATGCTGCTACTCATTATAATGTGTTACCATCAACTCTACCCATTTCTACATGTTTACAATCAAGTTAATTAAAACTTTTACATACATTAAACATCAGTACTCCTTCACAGCCCTCCTCTTATCTTCTGATAACCTACACTCTAAGGTTTTAACTCCATGCATTTATTCTTCATATTTAGTTCATATTGTGAGACTGTGCAAAATTTGTCCTTTTGTGTCTGGCTTATTTCACTTAGCATAATGTCTTCAAGAGTCATCCATGTTATCATATGTGTCCCAGTTTCATTTTTTGTTATTGCAGCACAGTATTCCATCATATGTTTATACCACATTTTGTTTATGTACTCATCAGCTGGTGGACACTTGGGTTGTTTTCCTCTTTTGGCAATTTGAATAATGCTGCTGTGGGCTTCGGTGTGCAAATGTCTGTTCACATCACAGTTTTCAGTTCTTCTGGATATATTCCTAGTAGAGGAGTTATTGGATCATACGACAGTTCTATATTTAGCTTCCTGAGGAACTACAAAACTGTCTTCCAAAGAGGTTGCACCATTTTACAATCCCACCAACGTGAAGGAGTGTCCTGTTTTTTTAATAATGACAATTCTATGCAGTGTGAGATGATATCTCATTGTCATTTTGATTCACATTTCCAATAGCTAGTCATGTTGAACATTTTTTGGGCCATTTCTATTTCTTCTTTGGAGAAATGTCTGTTTAAGTCTTTTGCCCGTTTTTTATTGGATTGCTTGCTCTTTATTGTTGAGTTGTATGATCTCTTTATAAAATAGAATCAAACCCTTATCAGATACATGGTTTCCAAATATTTTTTCCTATTGTGTGGGTTGCCTTTTCACCCTCTTGATGAAGTCCTTTGAATGGCAGAAGTGTTTAAGTTTGAGGAAGTGCCATTTATCCATGTTTTCTTCCGTTCTTGCTTTCGGTGTAAGGTTTAAGAATCCATGACCCACCACCAGATTTGAAGATGGTTTCCTACATTTTCTTTTCAGAGCTTTATGGTTCTAGCTTTTGTATGTAGCTCTTTGATCCATTTTGATTTCATTTTTGTATAAGGTGTGAGATGGGTCCTCTTTCTATCTTTTGACTTTGCATATCCAGTTTTCCCAGTACCATTTGTTGAATAGACTGTTCTGCCTCAGCTGGATGGATTTGAAAGGCTAGTCAAAAATCACTTGACCATAGATGTGAGGGTCTGTTTCTGAACCATCAGTTTGGTTCTCTTGTTCTATGTGTCTTATCTTTATGCTAGTACCATGCTGTTTTTACCACTGAAGCTAGGTAATATGATTTTAAAGTCCGGAAGTGAGACCTCCAACTCTGCTTTTCCTTTTTAAGATGTTTCTGGCTATTGTGGGGCCCTTGCCCTTCTAAATAAATTTGATAATTTTGTTTTCCATTTGTTTAAAATATGCTGGTGGAATTTTTATCAGGATTGCATTGAATCTTTATATCAAATTGTGTAGAATTGACATCTTAATGATATTTAGTTTTCCTGTCCATGAGCATGGAAAGTTCTTCCAGTTATTTAGGTCTTTTTTGATTTCTTTTAGCAATGCATTGTAGTTTTCTGAATATAAGTGCTTTGCATACTTGGTTAAGTTTATTCCAAAATAAACTTCTTTTAGCTGCTATTTTTAATGGAATACTTTTCCTGACATCCTCCTCAGATGGCGCATTATGATTGTAAAGAAACAGCACTGATTTCTGCATATTGATCTTGTGTCCTGACACGCTACTGAAATAGTTTATTAGCTCTAGTAGCTTTGTTGTAGATTTTCAGGACTTTTCTAGGTACAGGATCATATCATCTGTGAATTGTGACTGTTTTACTTCTTCCTTTTTGATTTAGGGCCTTTTATTTCTTTTTCTTGCCTAATTGTTATAGCTAGAACCTCTAGCACTATTTTGAACAACAGTGGTGACAATGGGCATCCTTGTCTTGTTCCTGATCTCAACAGGAAAGCTTTCAGTCTTTCATCATTGAGTACGATGTTAGCTGTGGGTTTTTTCATATATGGCCTTTATCATGTTGAAAAAGTGTCCTTCAATTCCTATTTTTTGTAGTATTTTTATGAAGAAAGGATGTTGTATTGTCAAATGTCTCTCTGTATCAATCAATAGGATCGTGTGATTTTTCTTCTTTGATTTATTAATGTGGTGTATTATGCTGATTGACTTTCTTGTGTTGAACCACCTTTGCATGCCCGGTATAAAACCTACTTGATTATGATGAATAACTCTTTTAATGTGTTGTTGAATTCGATTAGCAAGTGTTTTTGAGGATTTTTGCATTTGTGCTCATTAGAGAAATAGGTCTGTAATTTTCTTTTTTCATAATATCTTTATCTAGCCTTGATATTAGGGTGCTATTGGCTTTATAGAATGAGTTTGGTAGCATTCTTTCTTGTTCCATTTTTTGGAAGAGCTTGAGTAACATTGGTATTAAATCTTCTTTGAATGTTTGATAGAACTTACCAGTGAAACCATCTGGAACTGGGCTTTTCTATTTTGGGGAATTGTTTGATGACTGTTTCATTCTCTTTACTTGTGATTGGTATGTTGAGGTCTTCTTTTTCTTCTAGGGTCAGTGTAGGTTGTTCATACATTCCTAGGAATTTTTCCATTTCGTCTACATTGTCTAGTTTGTTGGCATACAGTTGTTCATAGTATCCTCTTTTGATCTCTTTTACTTCTGGGGGGTCAGTAATAATGTCCCAGTTTTCATTTTTTATTTTATTTATTTGCATCTTTTTTTCTCTTTGTTAGTCTAGCTAAGAATTTGTCGATTTTGTTAATCTTCTCGAAGAACCAACTTTTGGTTTTATT
>PVKH010019710.1:0-14785 GCA_004027955.1 Chaetophractus vellerosus | reverse complement strand
CTGCCCTGCCCATGGCGGCTTTTGCCTGTCCGTGGCAGCTTTTTGCCCTGCCCACGGCGGCTCCGGCCCGCCCATGGCGGCTTGCCATTCTCAAGGCGGTCTGCCCGCTAGGAGAGGTCCCCGGGAACCGAACCCAGGGCCTCCCATGTGGTTTCCCAGCGAGCTCTTTATCCACTGAGCTATCTAGCCGGGCCCTGTAGTAATTTTCTTATACACTGCATCCTACTCAGTGCTATCCACAAATCATTAGTTATTTCATTTCTTTTTTGTCGTTATTACATATCCCCTTTCTGCTTGTTCTTGCTGTGTTCATTTTTGTGTTCTTCTGTGTCTGCTTTGTCTCCCCCCGTTGTGGCGACGCACCGAGTAAGCTCACCGCGCAGGCGGCTTGCCCCGCTCGCGGGCGGCTCTGCTCTGCTCGCGGGCGGCTCTGCTCTGTTTGCGGGCGACTTGCCCTGCCCATGGCGGCTTTGCCCTGCCTGTGGCAGCTTTTTGCCCTGCCCACCGTGGCTCTGCCCTGCCCACGGCGGTTTGCCCTCTCAAGGCGGTCTGCCCACTCGGAGAGTCCCCAGGAACCGAACCTGGGGCCTCCTATGTGGTGAACCGGTGCCCTATCCACTGGGCTACAGCTGGCCCCCAGTTATTTCATCTCTAGGTTGCACTTTAGTTAAGCAGCATTTTTCATTGAAACTTATTCTACATGTTATTAAAATGTGTAGTGGTAAATTTATATTGTACAGATAGTCATACAAGTTTGAGAGTTAGTTGAGTAGAATGGTTAGCAAGTGACTGCTGCCCATGATGATTATGATGTAAAATTTGCCTGAATATAGAACAACAGGATACAGACACATTTCTGAAGAGACATAAGTTAGCTACAAATGGAAAATATCCTATCTATAGGATGACCATAAAGCACTACAGAGGTAGCTAGTTATTGTCCTTGACTTGGGTCCCTACTAAACAGACATTGCCAATTGGAAAATGTTTTGGGTCATTTATGACTTCAAATAAATATGAATCCACATTTAAAACTTATTTATGAATTGAGACACTTGACAAAAAAAGTCAGAAACTCCTTTTGGGTTGTATTTCCATTTTTATCATTGGCTTTCTATAAATATGTCTCATACCAGATGGTCAGTCTGTTAATCTCATGGCATCCTGTCTTACTCCAAACCACATAGTCACACACAGAATTTCAATAATGATGGTTTAACCACTGAGCCTCCTGGGAAATTAAATTCATCTGCATTTTTCAGTTCAGAGAATTCCTCTTTAAGGCTCAAGTTTCTAAGCACATCAGGCCTTAGCATCCTCCTGCAGGGACTAAGTCCTCAGTGCCTACCTGTCTTTCTTTTTAATTGTTCATTATCCAGGCCAGGTGCTTCCTTATTCTCCTGTGGCTAAGAGTCTCAACAGACAATAAAAACCCTCCCCCTCTCTGTGACACTTTTAATTGTCAATGTTTCTCAACCATCCTCCAGAGGTAATTGGCCCCAAAGAGAGCCTCCAGGAAAGTAAGCGCTGAAACTTTCTTAATTTATTATATTACTAAATGCAGGGGTATCACAGAAAGTTTGGCTGATTGCTTTTAATTCCTCTCCCGAGGCTCACCTGAGTTGCAGCAGAAGCTGTTGCTTCTTTGCTTTCCCAATCCTGAGACAGTGACCCTGCAGATTCCTAAAGGAGGGTCATTCCTTAGTTGTCATGTCTTACAATTTTCTCAAGTAATACCTACTTGAAGGCAAACTCAGTTTTATGCCATTTGTTTTATGCAGCATCTGCATCACCTGAGAACTTATTAGAAATGAAAATTCTTGGGCACCATTCCAGACCTACAGAGTCTGAAACAATGATGGTGGGGCCCAGAAATCTGCATTTTTACAAGTTCTCTAGGTGATTGATGCACACTAAAGTTTGAGAATTACTATGTCACACAAAAGTAAGATAGATGGCTGTGGATGTTTGTTTTTTTTTACTTAAATAGTAGGCCTTCCTATATTCAGTTGCCCTTAATCAGACTCTAGAGATCCTATGATAAAATGTAAAAAGGAAAGGGAGCTCTTCTGTGTCTCAGAGGTTTAGAAGAACCCAGGGCCACTTATAAAATTACTAGTTTAGATTCTTAGAAACTCTAGTAGGACTCAGAAGTCTGCAAAATGGTCCTCTTTTCAAAGAAAGCATAGTTGAACAAGGCAAGACATCAAAATGTGTGTCAAAATTTTATAAAATGGAAAAACTGTAGCTATATAGTTTGGGTCCCTACCCCTGGCTGCTCCTGTTGCCCTCTTTGATTTGGCCACTATCACAGTGATTTGTTAGAAATCACGTTTCTTGGGTTGGACACTTTTCGGGCTACTGTGCATGCTTTGATTATGTGCTATTTTAGTAGGCACAGTAGAACTGTCATATTCATGAAATTATGGGGTTATGATATTTGGATTCAGCTGATATTAACAGTTCCTGCAGAGGAGTTACGGTCAGAATGAATTTAAGTTTGGGGTGTGACATTGAAGTTAGGCTTGAAAGTTAGGGCTCTATTTGAATCTCAGCTTTTCCACTGACTAGTTATTTGTGACTTCTCTGACCTTGCCTTTTCATTTTTAAAATACGGTTAATACCTACTTCAGAGGGTTGCTGTGAAGAATCTAATTTCAATTCAGGTCTGTAGGTAAAGTTCTCAGTTGGAACCAGTACAAAGCAGGATTGCTGATAGTATCGTCTTCATTTTAGGACACCTCTCCAATTATATGCTAAGGAGAGTTCCTTACAGAAAATTTCACCTCTTTATATATATTCTAATTAATCTTGGAATGAGACTCTAAATTGAAACCTTCTTCTGGAGCTGATGGTCTCAATTTTGCTACTTTAATATTGTTCACGTTTGCTCATTTATTTATTATTTAACAAATATTTATTGAGTAACTTATTTTTGTATCAGCTACTGTTCTAGTATTGGGGACACAGACAAAAAATAAAGTTTCTGCCCTTATCGTTCTTATAATCTAGTGGGAAAAATAGACAGTATTCAATCTAGTTTACAAACTATATTACTAATTTACTATATATGTTAGGGGAGAGAGAATGATGCAGTGCTGTTTGAGAGAGGGTGGTTAGGACAGTTGTTCTCTTAAGCAGACACCTGAGTTAAGTGAAGGACCAGACATTCTAGGTATCTGGGGGAAAGAGAATTTCAAAGCAGAAGGAACATATCACTTGAATAAATGCTTGAAAATGAATTAGTTTATTATATACACATTTTTCTTTTGTAGTATAAAAACAATGAAAAGACCTTGAAAATTTTTCACTTATAACCCTATTACCCACTTATCCTAAAATAACTTTAAAAGTCATTTCTGTCTCAATGTTTTTCTACTTTCATACATATTTGTGCATAGGTAAGTTATGGTATACCTAGAATTCCTTTTTATTCACTTAAGCATATCTCCATGCTGTTTTCCTATTTAATATTTTGTTTTGAATTTTATAAAATATATTGCCAAAAACTATGTAACAAGGTGTATTCAGTGATTTTTTAAAAGTATTTATTTATTTATTCCCCCCTCCCTTGTTTTGTGTTCACTGTCTGCTCTCTGTGTCTGTTCATTGGTGCTCTCTATATATGTTTGTCTTCCTTTTGGAGGCACTGGGAACAAAACCCAGGACCTCCCATGTGGGAGGGAGGTACCTAATCATTTAAGCCATATCTACTCCCTGCTTATTGTGTTTCTTGTTGTGTCTCCTCATTGCATCATCTTGTTGTGATATCTCATTGTGACATCTCGTTGTGACATCTTGTTGCGACATCTCGTTGCAACAGCTTGCCATGCCAGCCCTTCATGTCAGCTCACGGTCTTGTTCGTCCTCTTTAGGAGGCACTGGGAGCCAAACCCGGGACCTCCCATGTGGGAGGCGGGCACCCAACTGCTTGAGCCACATCCACTTCCACTCAGTGATGTTTTCATTCTTTTTCCTGCCCTCCCCATCCTCTCCTCTCCTAGTAGATAACCGCTTGGATTGGTTTTATCCCTTCATTGTTTCTTTTTTTGAAACTATAAAGAATTGCATATAAAATCATATTCAGCCCCTTTTGTTACACAAAAAAGTAGCATACTGGACACACTCTTACACACCTTGCTTCTTTTACTTAAAAATACATCCTGGAGATTGCTGAATGTCCACATGAGGATATCTTCATCCTTCATTTTAATGACTGCATAGTACTCCATTGTAAGGATGTGCCATAGTTTATTAAAAAAATATCCTACTGATGAACATTACAGTAGTATGCAGTCTTTTACAATTATAAATATTGTTGAAATAAACATCTTTGTTCACATGCTTTTTACAAAAAATTTCAATTATATGAATGAGATAGAATTCTAGATATTGGGTTGATGGGTCAAATGGTAAATATTCAACTGTAATTTTGTTAGATATTTCCAAATATGCCTTCATAGTAGCTGTACCATTTTGTATTCCCATTAGCAATGTATGAGAGTGGCTGTTTTTCCACAAACTCCCTGTTTTAGTCAGCCACAGGGGTGCCTTTTGAAATATACCAAAATTGGTCGATCTCTATAAAGGGTATTTATTTGGGGTAGAAGCTTACAGTTACCAGGCCACAAAGCATAAGTTTCTTCTCATACCAAAGTCCACGTGTTGGAGCAAGACAGCTGCCGATGTCTGCCAGGGCTCAGGCCTTTGGGTTCCTCTCCTGCCGGGGCTGCGTTTCTGGGCTTAGCTTCTGCTTCCTCCACAAGTTCAGCTGTAGACCATGAGGCTCTCTATGCTTTGTGTCTCTCCACAAGGCCAGCTGTAGACTATCGGGCAAACGGCTCACTCCAACATCAGAACTGCTTCTCAAATCTGCTTCTCCCATCTGCTGCCTTTTGACTAGCCTTTTATACCTGAGACCACACCCACTGAGGGGTAGGGCTCAACGTCCCACCAAGGAGGCAATTAACGCCTCAATCATGCCCAGATTAGATCAGTCTACAAGCATGATCCAATTTATATTTTTGGAATTCATAATTACATAAAACTGTCAAACCATTACACTCCCCAATAGAGTCAATTGTCGACCTTTTGGATTTTTGCCAATTTGGTTGATAAGAAGTTATATATTTTTCAGTACAGTATTTTCATATTGCATTTCTCCTTTTGTAAGTGAGATTGTATGTCTTTCCACATGTTGCTCGATTATTTGCCCATTGTTTCTATGCACTGTTTATTCATATTTTTCTTGTGGACTTCAGTTTTTTATTTCACAATTTTTGGGAGCCTTTGTGTGTTAGGAATGTTAGCTAATTTTTTTCTGGGATATAATTAGCAAACAATTTTTTATCAGTTTTTCCTTTATTTTTGACTTTTGTGTTTGCTTATGGCATTGATTTTTTTTTTTTTTTGGTGATGCAAAAGTTTTCTTATGTAGTTAAACATCAATATTTAAATTGCTTTTAAAATTTGAGCCATATTTTTGATAGTTGCCCATTTCCAGATTAAAGAGGAAGCCATTCATTTTTAACTCAAGTATTTGTATGGTTTCAATGATAACATTTAGATCTTGAACTCATTTTGGAAATTATTCTGATATATGAAGTAAGAAATGGATCCAGTTCTCTTGGTCTCTGTCCATTCTTCTCTCCCTCTCTCCTCTCTCTTCTCTCCCTCTCTCCTCTCTCTTCTCTTTCTTTCACATGTGACTCTCTAGTTTTCCCAATACCTTTTATTAAAAACTGTATCTTTCCTTACTGATTTGAGATGCTGCTTTTATTGTATACTAAAATGACATATGCACTTGGGTCAATTTCTAGATTTTATTTTCTGCTTCATTGGTCTGTCTTCTTATATGCCAGTACTCACTGTTTTAATTATAGAGGCTTTTAATGCATGTAGGGCTAAACCCTCCACAATCACCTTTTTATTTTAGGATGTTCATAGCTATTTTTGCTGGAACAAACTGAGTTTGTGAATAAGGAGTATTATTATTATTATTAGTTAGTAGTGTTTTATTTTAAAATATTAGGCACTTTTTTGCCAGGTGCTATTTTACTGGGGATGTCATGGTGACAAGACCAACAATATCTAATGTCTCTCAGAGCTAATATTCCAGTTAGGGAAGGAAGACCATAAACAAGACTATTTCAGATAGTGACAAATGCTATGAACACAATAAAAGAAGATTGAATGATAGAGAAGGAGTAAAGAGATGTATCTCTGCTAAGGTAATGCTGGACCTGTTTTCTGAATAACAAGAAGGGGCCTGCCATATCAAAGTCTGAGGCAGAACTGTCCTGGCCAAGGGAATACTTAGTATAAAGGAGAAAGAGTCACTCTTATTAAAGTGACTCACTGTGAACCAGGTACTATGCTAAAGTCCTTTACCTGCATTACCTCATGCATCTCTTACAACCCTTTGAGGTGGGTCTTTATTATCAGTCCTATTTTGAAGAAGAGGATACTAAGTTTGGCCTCTTCTCAGGCTCCAAATTGACTTTAGGGGCTCAAACTACATCAATAAATCTCTGATTGTATCTCCCCAGGCTTTCATGAGAAGGACAAGAAGCCATATTGCAGAAAGGATTTCTTAGAGATGTTCTCACCCAAGTGTGGTGGCTGCAACCGCCCAGTGTTGGAAAACTACCTTTCAGCCATGGACACCGTCTGGCACCCAGAGTGCTTTGTGTGTGGGGTCTGTATACACTCACTTATTTTTTTGGATTTGGGGAAAGTAGGTAGTTCTCCTCTCTGAGAGGCAGAGTTGCAACTGGTAAGAGGGTTCACAGCCTGGCTGAAGTATTGATCTGGGTTTCCTAAAGGAGAAACAAAACATAGCATCCATTGTTTAGTTTGTTTTTAGCTTGTCTGTTTTATAAGTGAGCAGCATTCTAGCCTCCATTTGTCAAGGGCCCAAGTGATATTCCTGTAACTGGCAGGGAACTGGCAGAAATTTCAAGGCTGAAAGTTTTACTTGGCTCAAGAGTTTTACTACTTGACAACTGTGTTCCTTTTCTCTCTCTTCTCTCCTCCCCCAGGACTGCTTCAGCAGTTTTTCTACTGGTTCCTTCTTTGAGCTGGATGGACGTCCATTCTGTGAGCTCCACTACCATCAGCGCCGTGGAACCCTCTGCCATGGATGTGGGCAGCCCATCACTGGCCGCTGCATCAGTGCCATGGGTCACAAGTTCCATCCTGAGCACTTTGTGTGTGCTTTCTGCCTGACACAGTTGTCAAAGGGCATCTTCAGGGAGCAGAATGACAAGACCTATTGTCAACCCTGCTTCAATAAGCTCTTCCCTCTGTAATCTTATCCAAATCCTCAACCTCTCCAGATCCTTTAGAAAATTTAAACCAAGAGAGGAAAAAGAGTACATTTGCTATTTCTGACCTTCTGCTTAGTAAGCTTATAAAGAAAGTAAAAGTGATGAGCAAATAAGACACCTTCTAGACATTACTTGACTAGGCTTGAAATTCTCAGATATTACCCTCTGGGCTAGCAGTCTATGGTATCATTAAGTAAGACAAAATGCCAATTATATGTTCTCTTGAGATTCTAATAGTGCTGATCAATGATCAACTCCAGTCCTTTTTTTTTTAAATCAGGTACCTGGATTTGGATCTGGGTCCTGCTATCTAGCTCCTCTGTTTTCCAGATATACACATTTATTCCACCACTGATTTCTGAGATTTCTCCATTTCTACACCTACTGATGGCCCTTGGGGTTTCATAATCCCCCTTTCAAGCTTCCCATATTTCCCTGTGGCTCACTTTCCACCATCACTGCTATGGTCTTTATCGTCACTGGCAGGAATCATGATAATACTTGTAAGCCCTTTGAATTAACCCTCAAGTTATTTCTTTTTTTCCTGAGAGGTGGATTTTAACTGGGTGACTTTGAGAACTGACATCATGGATAAATAAAATGACTTGCAGCTTTCATGACTCATTAGCATATTTGTTTGGTAGATAATCTTTCTGCTTCTCATATTATATACCATGCACTGTGTGAAATTAAATTTGTATTATACCTCTTGTTTCCTTCCACACAATAGGCATTTTTTTAATCAGAAGAAATAAAAGGGCTCCTATTCACAAACCTTTCTCTTTTTTGGACCCATAACATTAATTTATTTTATCTTTTGGATTTAGATGATTGAAATATCTAAAAAGATGGCAAAGCTTCTTATAATTGTTGTAATCACTTTGTTTATATAAGGAGAAAAACTGGCTCTCCAGTTTTTTCTAAAGTAAAAATTGAAATCCCCAACTTCATGATTGTCTCATGAATACAAACAAGATAGCTGCTTTTAAAGCATCTCTGAAGAAAGGTGTTATAAAAGGTTATTTGATAATTTTCTAGTTTTGCATTAGGAGATTCAAGCCCCAAAGGAAAAAATCTCCATTTAATTATTTGCTCCTCTGTAAAAATATTATAAGTGACTTTGTAGGAAACCTTGGCAGGTTATTAAAGAATCTGATTTTTCTCATGTACTATCAGTTTAACTTGATTATAAAAGTGAGCTTCAGAAGTTATCTTTCCTCAAAATAATGTTGATAAGATCTATACAGTATATTTCTTGCCATCATCCTCAAAATAATTGTATGATGATTTGTTTTAACAAAAGCCAGAATTTTAGGATCACAATTTCTGAAAAATGTTGCTAAGGAAAAATCCTTCATTGGACTTATTTTTTAAAATAGGACAGAAGTTGTAGTCTTAGGTTCCTGTGGGAATGGTACTTCCTGGACAAATATAATGGATTAAATGATTCTCATTGAGCTTTATTGTATCTATTGTTTTTGCTGGAATGGGTATTAAGGGGGTTTTGAGAGTCAAAAGGAGATGGTAATAGGTAATTCTATAAAATGGTAACTGGATGTGATTCAATCTGACTTGTGTCTAAGGTATATGGGAAGCCGCACAGATATGGAACCATCTGGCCTCTGTTTTTTCTGGTTGGCTGAGAGTACCAGAATAAGCAAAATACCTGTTTAATTCTAAATATCCTCTTGACAATGTCCTCACTCTCTGATGTCATATGCAGGTGTTAAAATGGCAGTGTTAATGGTAGCCTTGGCAACTTGACAAAGTTGACTGGGAGTTTTCGCTTTTAAGAAATGTTCAGTTGCTAAAACTTTTAAGGATTAGCTATTATTTTGAAATTTCATTAGAATCTAAATATTTTTAAATGCCAGAGCGAACTAAAGTGAATTAAGAAGTGAAGGCGCTTTATTTTCACAAATGAAAGTGGTTACATTTCTTAAAATCAAATATGCTGCCTTCAGAACCATTGTATAAGCAGCAAAGAAACCACTCATATGTAAAGAGTTCTTTTTTTTAAAACCCAGAAAAACAGTTACTCAAATGAATCATTTACCTATTCACTCTTGGCTCTGAATAGCTTAGCTGTTTCAAAAAATAAAAACCATCTTCAAAAGAGAGGGCTTTTTCTCCAGTGAATATATATATAAAATGTGTGGTAAACTCAGAGCTCTGTTTTTAGAGAGGAGTCCCTCACTTAGATTGGGCAGGAGTAGGACTATCTTTGGAATAAACATAGCACCCCATGGTGATACTTTCATAGAGACAACAATTATTTTCCCAAAGTACTCCTCTCATGGTTGTAGAATGGCTGTAGCCCATGTCCCTTTTCTATGACTGGTAAGGGGAAAAAGTGCTTTTCTTTCACTTTGTGAGCAAAAGTCCTGAGATTCATACTAACTGGACCAGCTTAGGTCACATGCCCACCAATGATTTTTTTTCCTGGAGGAAAATATTGCACAGCTCACCTTAAACCAAATGTGACCATTTCTGGAGTTGAGGACTTCCTGAAAACACAAGGGCTCTGTGGAGGATGTGTGGCTGCTCTCTCTCTCTCTCTCTCTCTCTCTCTCTCTCTCTCTCTCTCTCTCTCTCTAGTACTGGTAAGAGAGAAGGGGTTAATGAATCTTGAACTCATATATCTATTTACATTCAAGAGTGAAAATATTAGAGGATCTGAGTGGGGTGATAAGGTAAGCAAGCACATGTTCTTTGGTCCCCAAGTGGTCTGAAAAACTTACAAACTTCAAAAACAGAGGCGAGGGAGTTCTGGGAAGATGGCGGAGTAGTCAGTCAGGTCTCCACTCTCTCACAAAAACAACAGAGAAAGAGACAAAAGCTGCCCAAGGGACTGCTTTGGGAGTCAGCACACCAGGACAGTGCTACAAAATCCCCAGGAGGTTGAGAGACAGAGAGACAAAGAACCGGGAACAATAAACATGAGTTACCAACCTCCCATGGAAGCTGGGAAGGGCTCCCCTCCCTGACTCCCAGGGTATTAAGCCAGGGTAAAACCCCTGACTCACTGCAGCTGACAGAGGAAAACAGACAACTTCCTCCCTGTCAGCTGTTACAAGGGAAAAGGAAGCGGGAGTCAGGGGAGCTTCGCTTCAGTGAATTTGGCCAGGAGAGCCTGCATTGAGTGATGGCTCTAGCCAGACCAAAACACAGGAAAGCAAAGATTGAAACATTGCTATGGAAAGGTATTCTGATGAGGGCCATCTGCTGGCCAATCTCAAAATTGCATGAGGAAAAATTGCTTTTGGGTCTCTCTGTACCCTAACTCTTGGGAGAAAATTTGCATCCAAATAGTGAGTCCCTGGCCTAATTTTGATAATTTAAGCTGGGCAATTTTAAAGACTTAGAATAAGTTGGACCAAATAGAAAAGAGCTGTGGAAAAAAAACCCAATAGGTGGCAGAGAAGAACTGGCCATCAGAGGAAACTCAGCAATATATTCAAATGCCTAGACATCAGCAAAAATTACAAGCCATACTAGGAAACAGAAAGAGATGGCCCAGCCAAAGGAACAACCCAAATATCCTGAAGAGATACAGAATGTAGACAATCAATGACCATCACACGCTCCCCTAAATCAATTAACAGAATTGAATGAAAATATGACAAAAGACATAGAGGATATTAGAAGACACTGGGTGAGCAAAAAGAAGAATTTTGAAAGTGTGCAAAGAAAAATAACAGATCTTATGGGAATGAAAGACATGATGGATGAGATTAAAAATACATTAAAGTCACTCTGAAAAGCAGATCTGAATTGCTTAAAGACAGAATTAGTGATTTTGAAGACAGAACATCTGAACTGGAAAAGGCAGGAGAAAAGAAAGAGAAGAGAATGGGAAAAAATTGAAAAGGGTCTCGGTGAATTGAATGGAAATACAAAATGCACAAACATACACATTATTGGTGTCCCAGAAGGAGAAAAGAATGGAAAAGGGGTAGAATGAATATCTGAGGAAATAATGACTGAAAACTTCCCAATCCTTATGAAAGACATAAATATCAATATCCAAGAAGGACAACGCACACCAATCAGAATAAATCCAAATAGACTTACCCTGAGACACTATTCACAATGACAAATATCAGAGATAAGGAGAGGGTTCTGAAAGCAGCAAGAGAAAAGCAATGCATCGCATACAAGGGAACCTTGATAAGATTAAGTGCAGATCTCTCATGAGAAACCATGAAGGTGAGAGGAAAGTGGTACGATGTATTTAAGGTACTGAAAGAGAAAACTTGCCAGCCAAGAATTCTGTATCTGGTAAAACTGTTCTTCAAAAATGAGGGGGAGTTCAAAGTCTTCACAGACAAACAAAAACTGATAGAATATGTTACCAAACCAGAAATACAAGAGATGCTAAAGGGAGTACAGCAGCCTGAAAGGAAAAAACAAGGGCAAGAGACTTGGAGAAGAGTGTAGTGTAGATGGGAACTGGCTGTGGCTCAATTGGTTGGGCTTTGGGTTTACAACATGGGAGGCCCCAGGTTCAGTTCCCGGGGCCTCCTGGCGAAGGCAAGCCACCACACGGTGAGCTGACGCAGCAGGGGGAGATAAGCAGACACAGAAAAACGCAAAGCAAATGAACACAGTGAGCACAAGCAGCAAGGGGGGATATATAAATAAATAAAATAAATAAATAAATCCTTAAAAAAATAGAGTGTAGAAATGAAGATTATTAGGGAGGGTAAACTAAAGGGTAAATAGACAATAGTACAATATGTCAACAGAAAGCCAAAGGAAAAAAATGGATGAAGTAAGTAGTGCCTTTACAATGATAACATTGAATGCTAGTGACTTGAACTCCCCAATTAAAAGACATAGACTGATAGAATGGATTTAAAAAAATATGAGCCATCTATATGTTATCTACAAGAGACTCAACTCAGATATAAGGACATGACCAAGGTAAAAGTGAAAAGATATTTATGCAAGTAATAACCCCAAAGGGCTGGAGTAGTGATAAAAATATTGGACAAAATAGATTTTAAATGCAAAACTATTATAAGGGACAAAGAAGGTCATTATATATTTTAAAAGGGGAAATTCAACAAGAAGAAATAACTATACTAAATATTTATGCACCAAAACTGAGTGACCCAAGATACATGACGCACACACTGGCAAAACTGAAGGGATAAATAGATGTTTCTGCAATAATAGTTGGAGACCTCAATACCACTCCCAGTATTGAATAGAACATCTGGTCAGAGGATAAAGAATCAGAGAGCTTGAGTAATATGATAAATGAACTAGACCTAACAGACATCTATAAAGTATTGTACACATAAACAGAAAGATAAACATTCTTTTCAAGCACTCATGGATCCTTCTGCAAGATAGACTGTATGTTGGGTCACAAGACAAGGCTAAATAAACTTTAAAAGATTGAAATTATATAAACACTTTCTCTGATGATATTGGAATGAAGCTGGGAATCAGTAATGGACAGAAAAAGGGAAAAATTCATAAATATTTGGAGATTAAACAACACACTCTTTAAAAATCAGCGGGTCAAAGAAGAAATTGCAAGAGAATTCAGCAAATAATTTGAGAGTAATGAAGATGAGAACACAACATATCAAAATGTGTGGCACACCACAAGGGCAGTGCTGAGAGGCATATTTATAGCCCCCAATGCTTGCATTAAAAAAGAAGAAAGTGCTAAAATTGAAGATCTAACTGCACACCTAGATGAACTAGAAAAAGAAGAGCAAACTAATCCCAAACCAAGCTGAAGGAAAGAAAGTAAAGACAAGAGCAGAAATAAATGAAATTGAGAAGAAAAAGCAATAGAGAGAATTAAGAAAACCAAAAGTTGGTTCTTTGAGAAGATCAACAAAACTGACAACTCTCTTAATTTCTGTTTGTTTGTGAATATTTTATACTCACCTTCATATTTGAAGGAAAGTTTTGCTGGATAAAGAATTCTTGGCTGGCAGTTTTTCTCTTTCAGTTTTCTAATTGTATCACCACTGTCTTCTCATCTCCATGGTTTCTGAAGAGAAATCTGCACTAAGTCTTACTGGACATCCCTTATACGTGATCGTTTGCTTGTCTCTTGCTGCTCTGAGAATTTTCTCTTTATCTTTGACATTTGACATTCTGAGCAGTATGTGTCTTGGCGTAGGTCTATTTGGATTTATTCTGATTCGGGTACGGTGTGCTTCTTGGACATGTAAGTTCATTTCTTTTGTGAGAGTTGGTAAATTTTCAGTTATTATTTCCTCAAAGACTCTTTCTGCCCCTTTTCCCTTCTCTTCTCCTTCTGGAAGTCCCATGACATGTATATTGTTGCGTTTTGTGTTGTCATTCAACTCTCTGAGCCCCTGCTCAAATTTTTCCATTCTTTTCTCACTGTGTCCTTTTCTCTCTTCAATTTTAGCTGTTCTGTCTTCGGTATTACTTATTCTTTCTTCTATCATTTCAAGTCTGCTGTTGTATGCCTCAAATGTGTTTTTGATCTCACCTATTGTGTCCTTCATTCCCATGAGCTCTGTTACTTTTCTGTTCAGGATTTCAAATTGTTCTTTGTCTTCACTCATTGTCTTCTTGAAGTCATTTATCTCTTTAACTATATTGCCTTTCAACTCATTAATCGGATTTTGGAAATTTGTGCTCATATCACTGATCAGTTCTCTCAAATTCTGCATCTCTTCTGGGACTCTGATGTATTCCTTTTCTTGGGCCATGTCTTCTATTTTCTTAGTGTGGCTCATAATTTTTTGCTGGTGTTTAGGTATCTGGTTAGGATGTAGTTTACTCAGATGCTCAATCTTTTTCTCTTTTATAAGGATTTAGTGGCAGGAGGCTGTGAGTTACCATGGCTCTTTGATTTTTGGCTTGACCTGGATTTTTAGGATTGTCCTGCTCATTGCTCAAAACTGGGCACTGGACTCAGTAATTGGCTGTAGAGTTTCTTCCTAGGGCCTTGGGTAGGGAGGCTATAGAGGCCAGAAAAATCTTCTCCTACCTATTTTTAATTTTCTTGTGTGCACTTCCTTGCTCTTCCAGGAGATGGCAGTCTTTGGCAGCTCTCAGTTCAATGCCTGGTTGGAGTGTATTTGTTGTAACACAGACTGGATCAATGTGATAGAGCTTCCTGTCTGGAGGCTAGGAGCCTTGTAATTCAAATTTCCTCTGAGACTGTTCTCCAGCTTTCTCTGGAAGCCCCCTCCATTTTCCCAGCTAGGAAATATTTCCACTCCTCTCTGAGCCCTCAAAAATTAGTCCCTGTTAGTAGAGAAGGAGATTGGGAGGGTTGTATATCTTTAGCCCCTTGCAGGCTCCAAGGCAAACAATGGCGCAGCCCCACCCCGCCTGGAAGCACTTTTGGGACACAGCAGACCAAATTTGCCAAATACTGCTTCAAGGACTTTCTCGTTTGTTTCTGTATTGAGTCCACCAGTGAAGAGCTTTCTGGGACCATATGCTTCAAG